>WYDF02266402.1:0-18591 GCA_009867245.2 Adranes taylori
GTCCTTGTAGCATTGCCTGTGCCTGGTCAAAGCTGTCAGCAATGAGTACAATGTCATCCGCAAACTTGAGGTTACTTGAAAACTTTCCGTCTATATTGTAAATGTAAATGCCGGGCCTTACTATGGTGTAAATGACGGTGAATGCTATTCTGAAAAGTCATGGACGGGGCCGCCACCCTATCTTTCATATACAGTAAATCATTAATTAGTCTTAGTATATTTTGCATAAAACAAAAGTTGATCTATTTAGACTATCACTTTATAACTCTATTAAATTCAATTAACACAATAGATGTTTAGGGTAAGTAATCTACCCTATAAATCGCCTACCCATGAATCCCCGGTCCACATATACCGCTGTCCGCTTTGATCGCTGTGGACTCACTTTTGGAAAACTACTTAGTAGGGCAGTGTGGCGTCCTCTTAAGGTTTTGAATTTGCCTATGTATGAATTCACCAACCCATAAATCCCCTGGATTTTTGGGAAATTTCTGACAGGACAGTCTAAAAAATTATAAATTATTGTAAATCGACAAGTTTCATACTTTTCGACTATGCGCGCCGTAGATGAATATGAGAAGTTCAAACCACCCTGTCGAAAAGTATGAAACTTGTCGATTTACAATGTGTTTTTTTATTTTTTCCTATCTTTTATAGTTTCTGAGATACATCGAAAAGTTTGTTAAACTTTACACGTGGTAACGTCGCGTCTTTTAGTAGTTGGAGGTATTGCACTATTTTCATTCGATGCATAACTAGGAGGCTAAAAATATGCAAGCAAAATTTTAGCCTCCTAGTTTTAAAACTGAATAAAATGATCAGTTTGAACCCGTCCTAAAATTATTATTTACAAGTAAACAGGGTAAGGTCTAGAGACTACAGGTCCTTTAAATTTGTAGACTTCAAGACATTACTTACTCATATAGTTCATTATTATTTAGAAATTTATATTTCATTCTTTTTGATATTACAAACTACTAAGAGATATTTAGAGGATGGGAACCACGGATCCTATACAAGCAAATATCTCTAAACAATGTTTAATAAATTTATATTGATGGAGTTATCTGGAGGATGAGCACTACACTGATTAGACTCCCATGTAATTACACGAAAGCATTTACATGTAATGTATGTACATTCACTTTCAAATTTTGTGATACAGCATGATTCATTAAATTACAGGGATATCTGAAAAATGAGAACCACAGTTCACATACTCCCAGATATCTCCAAATATTGAAAATTATTATTGCCTTAAATCAGTGGGATATCTAGAGGATAAGTACTCCATGATAATCACAAAAGATATTTGAAGATTCATCATTACTGTGTAACGTTGCATCATTGTGTAACATTCCAAAGCAACAGTTATATATTTCATTTTATTGTTTTTCATGAGATATATTTTTATATACTATTGAAGTTTAATATTGTTATTATTTCTGATATCATTGTTAGAGTTAGATTTATCAAAATCCCATAAATAAAAATGAACCATCTAAGACCATTTAATAAAAAGAATCCTCTTAGAAAATGCAAACAAAATTATTATGCATGTATTTCAAAACAATTAGGCATAAATGATGTAATTAGAATTGATAAAAGCATATCGATTTCATGTTTAGAGCTTCAAAAATCAATACAAGATAATATGTTACAGTAGCCAACTAGCTCGCATTTATTACACACAAGGTGTATCTGTGTGATCTAAAAACTACCTCGCCAGATTTCAAAGCATAGTCAGCTAAAACAATTGCTTAATGACACACAGATGTTTAAAGGTCTAAATACATAAAGCAAATAGACATACAAGTTCGTCTTATTGTTTATAATCACATTGTTTTAATTTTATAATATAAGACTGATTAGATTGTTAATAAAACGCGATTTCTTACTTAAAGATTACGCTGGCCTTTCTGTATTTACCACCCGTTGTTCTAAAATTAAGTTACACCAAGTTTATCAGTATTTAATTTCATTGAATATGTTGAACAAAAGTTCAAAAACTGCGCCAGCAAGTGTAACAAAAGCTCTTCCAAAGCAATCGCTTGTTCAAATCTAATGTTGATCGTAAAATATAAAAAAAAAATTCCGTAACTTTGCTTCTGTGTGCTATTATTTAGGGGTATATATGAATGTTGAATGTCGGTTTACATGGCGACAAATGCAGAAGTTTTATCTTATTATGAGTCATATCTGTGGAATCAGAAGAGTTAGACCCCTCAAGTGTGTATCATTTTAAAGGGGATCAGAAAACCTATCAAAATATATCAAATATGCAGGGTGTTACTAAAAAGCTTTTAGGAAACATTTTTCTGCTCAAAATCGGTTCAGCATATTGAATTGCTGACATTGGCAGAATTCCGGTCTTGTAATCATACACAAGTTCCCCAAGTTGAATATTTTCAACTTTCATGCGAACCGAGATATTTAAAGTAGTACAATTGTATTTCTTTTTCAAAGTCAAATTTATCCTAAGATTGTGTGTTGGTTTTTTTAAACTCGCCTATTCACTTCCGTATTAAAGGAATTTGCAACACAAGAAATTACAAAAAAAATGCAGCAACCGTTTTCGAGAAAATAGACTAATTAGCAAACCAAAAAACACATTGTACATCTGTTAAATTGTCATTTTAGAAAAAAAGGTTTAAAATAAAATCGAAGGGGCTTTAGGTAGCGTATACAACGAAGTTTATTCGAATGGCCTACCTTTTACACTTTTTGCGATATATCGAAAAGTTTGTTAAACTATAAACGTGACAACGTCGCGTTCTGTAACAGTTGGCACCATGGAACTTCGATACAAAATATAAGATACTATATGTGTGCGAAATGTCAGCCTCCTAGTTTTAAATCTGAATGTCTGAATAAAAACAAATGGCGCATGTCCGCGAAATTGGATTTATAAAATAAATAAACATAACGGTTCTGCGGAATAAACGTTTGCATCTGCCTATCAAGTCTCATCCAAATCGATCCAACAGACTAGAAGAAAATTTTAAACCTACATTCGTACGAAAAATACGCCTTTCCTTTCAATTTTTGCGTAAATTGTTTTTTTTTTTTGAAAAAGTCTAATTTGCGGCGAATTGTTCCTTATAGACCCATCCTCCTTTGAAACACGGATAAACGGCTAGCAGTGATGTGAATATAAGAGACGTACTAAAGTGAAATAGAAAAAAATCTCAAAACATGAATCTTATATCTTTCATATACCTATAGGTATTACATACGGCATATGGAAGATAAAAATGAATGCTTAAAGTCGAACTTAACAAAAGCAGGTCCAAACTTACAACCACTCCACCTTAAGTAATTACATTTTAATATATAATATTTTTTTAAATATAATTGACTATTTAAAAACTTACCAATGTATTGACTGATGCACTTGTTTCATAAACTCTACAACCGAATGATAAACTTTTCCGATCTCAGATGGAATCCAACGGAAGAAAAAAAAAACGTAGCAGCAATAATGAAAATAGTGTAATAATTTAAATAGCACTTATTTGACGAGATAACAATGAAACTGGCAACATCCACTGATTCTTATTTCACAAGAGCCAAAATCGCGATAGCCTGGGTCATGCTTTCTTTGTCATTCCCCATGCACATCTAATAGCGATATAGTTTGACATAATTATTAAGAATCCAATAAATAACACTACACACATATGTGCTATATCCACACATGTAGGGTTCCAGAAAGAAAACAACCGATGCTACTTGCAATAATATACATAACACCTACTTGCAAACAAATGATGGTATAAATTATGTGAATTGAATGATACATATTTTTGTGATATTAACGCGAACTTCACAAATACACGAAGTTAGCAATTTCAACAATATGATTTCGATTAACTTAAAGCTTTTAAATAATTATTATCGAAGATTAATTTATTATTTTATATGACACTTAAGATCATTTTTATTACAGCCGACGAATAAGTTTCATCCCCACTCAACTTGCAGCCAAAGTAACATTCGTTTCACTGCCATGCATGTTTAAACGTTGCCAAATTATTATAAAAAGAACGAACAAATTACTAACTAATATTTTTCGTTCGAATTTTAAATATTTTTTATAATAAATTTTAGCATAACCAAATTAAATTCGAATATACAAAAACAAAATATTTAATTATAACGACGACAATAATAATAAGTAAACACTCTTCCTCTTAACAAATTTTTCGTACTCAAAAAAATTACAAAAAAAACAAAATTGTTTTTTTCTTTCTTTCTTTTTTCTTTTCTCTTCTCTTCTTCTTGACGAGAGAGAGAGGAGGATGAAGCTAATCTTTCACTTCAATCTTTCAATACAATTCCAACACTTCACTCCTTTTACTTTATTAGCCCTTTCCCTCAGTAATCACATTTATAATTTTCCTCTTACGATCTCTTAATAAAAAAGAGAAAAAAAACAATAAAAAGTATATCCTGCAACAAAATCTAAAGATTTCTACACTCCCACCTTTTTCTTTTACCTTCATCTGTTCTGCCCCTTTATTTTAATTATTTCCTTCACTATCTTACTCATTATCCCCGTCTTCCTCGCCTTCTCTCCTAAATATACCATCCAATTCCCAGATTGCCTACTTTCCCATCACCTATAAATCGCCTACCCATATTGGCTACGGTGCGAAAGGTTTGTCTGTGCGCTTTGCCGCGTATTACGGCCGCTCTTGACTCACATTTTTCCCGTATTTGCCTACAGCGCGGACAGCTTCACTGTCTTGTTTCTAAAAGAGCAGTGTGGAATGCGAAGCACACTAGCTAGACTGTCTTGGTCTTATGAGTTCGTCCCCTTTGGCGCAGTCTGCTGCCATTTTTGACTTATTTTTTTCCTACTACCACTTTTGAGTCACTTTTTCTTCGTGTTCGTTTTGCGTAAAATTGACATCCCCGGGTCTTACATTTTGTCCCCATGTTTTATTTTTTCAACTTTCATAGGAACCGAGATATTTAATGTAGTATAATAGCCGGTCTTAAGTAAATCGATCGCAAACTTTACAAAGCAAAAAAGACCCTGTATATATCTTCATTTGTAATTTTAGAAAAAAATGCTTCAAATATAAAATTGAACGAGCCTATAGAATAAAGTTTATTCAAGTGTCCTATCTCTTATAGTTCCTAAGATACATCGAAAAGTTAGTAAAATTTTAAATGTGGCAACGTCGCGTTCTATACCACTTACAGGGATGGCAGTACTTTCATTCGACGCATAATACTATATGCGATCTAAATTTCAGTCTTTTAATTTTAAAACTGAATTTGTCAATAAAATAATCATTTTGAACCCCTCCCAAAATTATAATGTGCACCCGCCACTGGTAACAACATTTATTCAATTGCAAAATCACAGTCTATAGCTCTCATACAACGTAAATAGTTTTTCCTGCAGCTTTGCATATATGTATGTGCAATTATTTAAGCCTTACATGTATCGCTTAAATATTTGAATGTCGGTTGCCATGACAAGTTGAGAAATTTTACGTTATTTACGATCATACTTTGAAAACGGTAAGAGTAAGATCCATCATATGTGGCATCATTGTAACGCGAATTATAAGTATTACCAAGTTATAAGAAAATTTACAGGGTTTTATTAAAAAGTTTTAGAACTTTTTTTATTGCTCAAAATCGATATTCAGTATATTCAACTGTTCACCGAGGAAAAATTGAGGTCCTCACGTCTCACATAACTTTCATTTTTCCAACTTCATAGGAAGCGAGATATACAGTTTATCAAGGTCACATTACTACCAAGATTACGTGTGCGATTTTTTTTATATCACTTTAGTATTAAAGGAATTTTCGATGCAAAAAAATTAATCAAAATTGCATATCCAATTTCTGAGAAAATGACCGCTGAAAATTAACACCATGTATATATGTTAAATATTAATTTTAGAAAAACATATTTAAAATAAAGTCGACTTGGCAAAGTAGGACATTTTTTATACAAAATACAAGCTACTATTCGTATGCAAAATTTCAGCCTCAGTTTGAATAATAAATTTTTGAGAGAATTTGACAAGAAACAAATGACGCATTTCCGCCATATTGAATTTTTAAAAAAGAAAAAAGCGTTTTGCGGAATCACCGTCTGTACCTGTCTACCAAATTTCATCCAGATCTGTCCTATAGGATAGGGGTTATTCTGGAACAAACATCCGTACGTACATCCGTACTTACATACTTACGTACGTACGCACAGTCACTGAGTAATTCGACTTGCTTTTAATTTTGTTAAGAAGAAAAAAGAAAAATGTTTTTTAGAAAAAACTTATTATATGGAAAATCGTTCCCTATGGCCCTCTATTTGAAATACGTATTAACGGATTGCACTAATTTCAATACAAGAGACGTACTAAGGTGAAATAGAAAAGATTGTCAAAACATGAATGCTATATCTTTCATATACCTATACGTATTACATAACTATATGGTATATGAAAGATGAAAATTCATGAATGTGATCGCCGCCCCATCTTTCATATACTGGAAGTCATACGTTTTTTTACATCTTGCATAAAACAAAAGTTGAACCTTTCTGTTCTGACTGTCACCTTTTAAATCGTCTATTAAATTCAATTAGCACAATAGTGTTTAGGGTAAATTAAACAACATTAGTCTAAACCATGAATCTCCCGCATACGCATAATCATCCGGTCCCCACATTCGCTTTAAACTCGCTTAATCGCTTATGTATTAAAGGAACTTTCGACACAAGAAATTTTTAAAAAAATGTTGCGAAACTTTTCGAGAAAATTGACCCTAAAATTAGCAAAACAAAAAACAGCCTGTATATATGTTAAATTGTAATTTTATAAAAAAATGTTTCAAACAAAATCGACGGGCCTTTATGTAGCCTATACAATAAAGTTTATTCCAATGTCCAATCATTTATCATTCCTGATATATTTCAAAAAGTTTGTTAAGTTTCAAACATGGCAACACCGCTTCCTATACAATTTGGCAACATGGGACTTTTTTTATTCGACGCATAATTCAAGGCGCTATATGTGTGCAAAATTTCAATCTCTTAGTTTGAATACGAAATTTCAAAAAAAATGGCTCCTGACAGCCATATTGGATCTATAAAAAAAATCTTTCTGCGGGCTCATAATCTACACCTGTCTATCAAATTTTATCCAGATCGGTCCCATAGGGAAGGAGAAATTCTTGAACATACAGACGTACATACAAACAGACACCAAAAAATCGATATATGAACAATTGTTCCTTATGACCCCCCCCCCCTATTTGAATTGCGTTTTAACGGATTGCAGTAATTTCAATACAAGAGACGTACTAAGGTGAAACAGAAAAAAATGTCTAAACATGAATCCCATATCTTTCATATACCTATATGTATATGAAAGATAAAAATTAAAACAAATCATAGATATTGAAACTTATTTATTTAATTAAACTTAACACGTATTTATTTGGTATATAAATGAGTAATTCAAACTATTTTAAGCAGTTACCAAATCAATGCTAATTTTAAATTCATTTTAACGCTTTTTTGAGGTTATGTAGTGCTGATGTATAGCTGTGAAAGTGGCATATATTTTGGCGGAATTTTCAGCATAATTTTCAAAACTATTCAATTTAATAGAGTCGAATATGGCAACTGATAAGGTGCATATCTGACACTGTATTCTTTACGAATTCTAACAACAACAAAAATGCTGCAAGAGAATCCGAATCAATTTGCTCCTTTCTTGCCGAAGGGGTTGTATCGTACGATGTGTGCATATTTTGGTTTAGGCTTTAAATTGTTTAAAAGAGATAACTTCAGATTGATCGACAAAGATTGTCCTAGAGGCCATCGGAAGTGCGATAATAATGATTGCAAACAACTGCTTACTGAGAATTTAGCAAAAACAGAAAAAAGCTTCCAGGAAAGTTGGAAGTAATGCAACAAACGATTGATAAATGCCTATGTAAGATAGGAAAGATATAAAAAAGAGGAAAAAGTGTTTCACATGAATGGACTGAAACCAACTAAAACCTACGAGAGACAACGTAGCTTTCTCTTCTCAATAAATAGCGTCAAAAGACTTTCTTGCGGAAAATCGTTACGTGCGATGAGAAGTGGAATCGTGGTGAACCATCAACAGTGGAACTCAAGAAAGTTCTGATCTCTATTTGATCTGTACTACGAACTGTTGTAACCACGTGAAAATGTAACTGTCTGCCGCTAACAACGCGTGAATAAACAACTGAAACTAAAACGCCCCTATTTTGGCTACACATTGCTCCCCATACAAAAACGTCATAATTAATATTGGCTGGGAAGTCTTACAGCACCTGACGTGTTCACCGGTCATTGCTCCCTCGGATTACCACTTATTCCAGTCGATGTAACACGCCTTGTCCGATAGGCCATTCGAGCCAGTGAAGGTGACCGGAAAATGGCTTGACGACTGAAAATGACTTTTACAAAATGGAATTCATTAGCTTCTTGAATGATGGCCTAAAGTTGAAGAAAGCAACTAGGAATATTTTGATTGAAACAGTTAAGTTGTTCTCTTTAAAAAAAACTTGACGATTTACTTTTAATAATACTAATGGATTGCTCATGAATAAAAGCAAGTAATAATCATTACAAATAATATTTTTACCTATCATGTGGCATTGAAATTTATGAATACGTCAAATGAGCCGACAATTGCTGTAGAAACTTATAAAATCAACTCGCAATTGCCACACAAGATGATTCTAATGAATTGCACTAATTGTAGATATACAACTTCATAGCATGTGACGAGATTGGTTTTAGCATTATTAATTTTGATTACATTAAACCCCCTATCGTAGTACCGATATAAGAATATTACAATAGATCAAATGATCAGGATTTCCAAAGTTCAAGGATACTTTTGGTTTGAGACAAGAAATTACGTACACAAATTAATTGTGATGAAATTGTAGAAGTTCATAATAGCATTTTCTTCAGACGTCAGAAAAGTGGCATAATCATATATGAGACTTGATTCTTGAAATTGTGCATAGCTTATTAACCATCCTTATCATAATCGTATTTATGTTATATAATGCTCTTTCAATATTTAAATTTAATATGTATTTCATTTATGAACTAATATGCACGTCTAGACTGGCCCGTTGAGCTACCGGGAATTTCCCGATGGCCAGTTTGCTAATTGAAAATAGCAAAACCAAAACTACCCATTCTGGATTTTTCGGTAACAAATTTGATGCAGTCCAGTGCTGCTTATATAGCATATGGCTTGAATGAAACATGTAAATTAATTGTTTGGTAGTTATGTCACGTGTGTCATGTGCGCCAAAATTATAAACCGTTTTCATTTGAGTGCTTTGTAGGTACATTTTAGTTATTTGAATATTGATGTGTATGGTAAACGTATTTATTCATTTATATATGTTTTTTAACTCTTTCTATTTTAGAAGTTAGTTCCTAGTAGTATTAATTCTGATTCGTGTCGCAGCTTTAATAGCTTCAGATTTAGTTGAAATAAATGTAATCCTAAGCCTGAATTTGTTTAGTTGTTTATGTGATTTTTAAATCAAGTTTTGCAGTTCTGCCACTGACAATATCGTTTGTTAAGTTGCAACGGTATCAACTGCTGAATCTCATAAAATTTAAAAAAATGGGTACATCAATATTTAGGATATATGATCAATAATGATGCGAGTGTGAGTAGACATGTGTGTATAGTAGTAAAAAGCGGCGGTGGCTGTGGAGAGATTAGCGAATGTATTGAAAGAAAGGTTCGGTGATTCGGTCAAAATGAGAATGTTAATTTTAAAGGTATGACTAAGGAGTATATTGATGTATGGGGCGGAGGTATGGGCGGCGAAAGACAGAAAGGAAATTGAGAGAATGAGACGAGAAAATATTTGACGAGAATATTGGGATTAGACAGATGTACACCGTCGAACATATTACTACAGGAGTTTAATGAACACAAGATGTGGATAAAGAGTGTTAAAGAACTAGTCAAGTATGAAAATAAAGTTACGATGGGAGAAGAAGGGAAACTTGTGAAGAGGGTATATATAGATATTAAAAAATACAAAAAATGGAGAGCTCATGAATAGTTCGGTCACGAAACATAAAGGAATGTATGGCAAGAGTCAATGGCCGATAGACGAATGGTAGAATAGGGTTAATGAAGATAGGATGTGCGAGAGGACGGTGGAGTGAATGTTAATGGATGCCGAAGAGCAAGAAAGAAGTGTAAGGATAAAGGAATGTATGTATAATAGAAAGTACGATGAATTAAAAATGATTGGGGCGATGCCTGATGGAAGGAATTAGTATGAAGGAGAAAACGAGGATTGCAAGATTTAGATATGGAAATGAAGAAAGAGGGAACAGATATTGAATTGGTGTTTATAAAAAGAAATGTAGATATGCAATGAAAATGTAGACGAAGGGATCACTGGATAAATGAATGTGAGGAAAAAGGTGAATGTAGATCAAAAGGAGGTGAGAAATTGGATAAGATGCATGAATGAAAGAGGAATGGAAAGGATGATAATGGAAAAAAATCACGACTGAACTAGATAGAAGAAAGAAAGAGGTAATTGTGAGGACGAATGTAGATGAAGAAGGGTGAAAATGTCGGAAAGGGTGTAAATAGGAGAACGAACGGGGATAAAAGAAAAAAAAGGGTCAATTGGAAAAGAAAATATGATGAAGAAGGATAATAATATAAAGGAGGAATGGATACAGAACGGAATAAAAGGAAAAGAGTAAAGGGAGAAAGAAAGACGAAGGAAATTGAGCTATAAAGTTTTTTATTTCTTTTTATGCTTTTATGGATAACACGCAGTCTCTCTCTCTCTCTCTCTCTCTCTCTCTCTGCGTATACCTAGATACTACTCGGATCGACTTTTTGTATTTATTTTATTTTATTTTACCTTTTGTTGGTTTATAAAGGTATGTGAAATTTGAACCTTCTTGTGTCTACTATTCTAAAACCATTAAACGTGTTTGTATATTTAATCTGGAATTTTTAAGATTCTTATAGACCATATCGTCAAGACTATTAAAGTTGACCCACTCATGTTGAATATCGTATTCAAGGAAATCACAAGGGTTAAACGAAAATACACAAGATATTACTAAAAATAGTTGTAAATTGTTCTTTCTGAGCAAGTACCTGTTCCAAAATCGCCCTGAAATGTAACCGTTTCGCAATACCGCTATTTTAGGGTTTAACCTAAGTAGTCGCACGCATTTGAGTTTGGTAACCAAGATGACAGATCAAATGTCACTAGATTTGTAACTAGATTCTACCAGGAGCGTACGCAAAACTAATGTACAGGAGCGGGGCATTTTTTTTTTTGCAAAAATCGATTAAAAATATTGAAATGTGTTTTTATCAGTAAAACCAATATGACGGATTGGGGGGAAGTGCCAATTTGAATTTGGGCCAGGGGAATCCTTTGAGGTATGCTCCAGGGTCTGGGTGTACTTCTAGATTTCTGTGACATACCTCTCTGGCTCTCTCCCCCCTTATCTCAGCTCTCTCTTGTCAACTGTTTATCATCTCTGTCAAACGGACAGGGCGCAGTGCTACAATCATCCCTTCAGCGCAAAAGACACAGTTCGGTCTATTTTTAATTGCCACGTTCACAGGCACAAAAAGGCACTATATGAAAATTAATTTAGTTAAAAATAAATACATACGAATCAACAAAATCCTTATCTATTTCAAAACAATACCTCATTGTTCAAACGTTTTTCACGTAGAAATATAAATATAATATCAATTAAAGAATTTTTAGGCAATTAACAATGTTTTAAATTGTACTTTAGGAATAAAACAATGGAACCTATTGTTAAAAAGAATCATTAGTGAAAGCCATTATTGTTAATGTTCCTGGCTACACTAAATCAAAACAAAAGCACTTTTGTTCAAAAGATTTAGCAGAATAAATGAAAAAAATTAATATTAGTCAGAATAACACACAACGTCAATAAGAATCTCAGCACGTCCTCTCTTGCGCAACATAACTCCACACAATAGTTTTTGAGAATTCTAGAACAATAGCCACTGAAACCCACTGTAGTAAAAGAATTACTAGAGAAGCCATAGAAATGGAAAAACGACTGAATACAATGAATAAACGAAACAGCAACGGAAATATTTCTAGAACTTGGAAACTTGTATTACATCCATACCGTGAAAATAAATAACAAATAATTCACATCAACAACATACCAGACAAAAATGCATCTACGGTACTACCACCATCAGCATCCACTCAACTACCTAGTGTAATACCACCATCAATAAAATGTGTAGACACAATAACACATGTAGACACAACAACATGCGTCACCATGCCAGGTGCGGCAAGCGCTGACGTAGAAAGGAGAATAACAAAGTCATATGCGAAATGCATTACACAATAAGTTTTCAGACTTTCTGTAAGCCTCGACAATGCCAGATGTGACTTTGGCGAAACGTTGGCACACCGAAATGCCTACCACGCGAAATGTAACCCTGAAGACAAACAACTACTCATCAGATTTATTCTCTATAAATCTTGAAATAAATTAAACTAGTTGTTTTAAAGTTAGTTACGAATAAAATAATAAAAATATTTTTAATCAACAAAGTCGGCTAGTTGAAAATATATTTAATGTTTTCAAAATCAAGTTACTCCAAAATTCATAATGTGCTTGTGTTAAACACGATTAATCGCTTAAGCACTGGACAGTCTTTCAATTATGGAAATTAAAAAAATTAGAGGCAATTTTGGAGAATATAAGCAACACGGTGTTCATAAACTTTTCATTTTATGGAAAAATGTTTCAAATAGAACCAGTACAGCTTTGAACATACCGTATAGCAAAATGTACCGAAACATTTTATCTTTAATAGCTTCAAAGATATAACCAAAAGATTTTTATTTTGAAATGTGGCAACATTGGTTTCTATTAAAAACTTTGCAATCCTGCTAATTCTATTAAATGTTAATTAGATTCGAGTATTATATGTGATCCACATTTCAGCTTCTTAGCTTAAAGATGGCAGATTTTCGACATCATAAATCATCAAAACTAGTAAAATGTAATAACGAGTTATTTTGTGCACCTTCTTATCAAATTTCATTTAAATCGTCATGATAGTTTAAGTGAACTGGCGGTACATACACTTTCATACACACCCATATATTTAAAAAAAAAATATTTTTGTCCTGAGATAAAAGTGCGCCTCGGAATTGAATATTCTCATAAAACATATAACTTATGGTATATGAAAAATAAGAAAGAGTTCCTCCTTCAAACTTTGAAAATTATTATTATTAATTAAAGATATCTCGTAAAGTAATATTAAACATGTATACGCATAAAAATATATTTTGCAACAGCAAGTAAAATTTCTAAATCAACTCAAGCGACCTCTCGAAAGTCATTTAATTTATTTTTTCTTATCTGATCAAAGAACCCGATAATTTCATTTTGATGTGCCCCTGGTAGCGATTTGCTAATTCCATTGAACTTCATCCCACACACGATTTGCATTGAGCGAAATCCATAGATTATATGTATTTGAAAATATATAATAATCATAATAATAATAAAATCATCATATCAGTGGATGTTTTGGTTGTTCTTCTATTAATAGTTCAATGCGCTTCGCTTGATTCAAAAGCAAAACTAGTTGTATAATACCTGTTCTCTCTTACATGGATCAACGATTATTTTATTAGGAAAGTGTATTTCCATATTAAATCAGTTAATAACGTCATAAATTTAATCAGTTACCAGTAAATGAGTAGTAGAACCATAACAATACATGAACCATGTTATATATCAGAAGCATCAAGTCATAACTATAATCTTAAATCAACAGCGTTCAAAAGCGAATGCAACATTCTGTGTTATGCAAGAAATAACGGTAATATAGGACTTGTTGATTATATTCATTTACCCCAAAATGTAATTCCGTAATTCATCAATATGACCGTTCGTCCATCGATAAAACCGAAAAGAAAAGCATTTTACCAACCATAAAGAAACCGTTTCAAACTTTCTGCACCTTTCGGTCTTCGACTCAAAATATTGAGTACTTTAGATGACGAAGATTTAAACTTCACTACTTGATATCAATATTTAATAACAAACGAAAAACCAAAAATGATGGGTTTATTATCATGTAATTGAAGAACTGAAAATGAAGAATATTTAAATTTTTTTATAGAATCGGAAGAGCAATATTTATGGAATTAGAGCATTTAATTAGACATCATAGGGAGAAGAAAGATATAAACAATTATTACATTAAGTATTTTTATAAAGTAAAATTTTTATCACACGAAAAAGTAATAATTTAAAGAAAAAAAATTATTTTGATTGCAAGTGGTGTTTGTTGTTGAATTACACCATTGAGATTATTATGCAGTGTCTGAAGTTTCGACGAAACAATTGGCAAAATCATGGAGTGTAGACGGTTACCGGTGACGTTGCGCTTACTTCCGCTCTATTTTCAATTAAACATAAAACTCACCTCTAAAATCTGCAAAGTTAATTATTAGTCTTTGCCTCGCAAAGACTAATACGCAAAGAGGCAAATATTTAGTTTTGCCTCGTCGAATAATTTTTAATATTATTTTAAGTATAAAAAAACAATTTTCTCTCAAACCAAAATTGAACATATATAATTCTGTATTCCGTTTCCTATAAAATGGACTTTCGTTTTAATATTCAAAAAAGTGTCCCAGAATCAAGCTCTAAGCATTCGCCAATATTGTATCTAATAAATAATCGGAATGGGGAATGCATCGGACTACTGACTAAAAATGCCAAAGAATCGACCTCTCAGCGTTCACCAATACTAGTAATAGAAATGGTGTATGCACCGAACCCTACTGAGCAAAAAGTGTCCGAGAATCAGTAGAATCCTACTACTTCCTTTAATCATCAAGCGCTATAAAATATTAAAATAACCAAGTAAATTGACCTTGAAGCAAAATATAACTAATACAAACTTCATCCGTATATAAACCGTACACATCCGTATACAAACTTCATCCGAACAATGTTGGAATTGGAATAGTCAAATATTTTGAGCTGATTTTGACCAATAAAGAAAAACTTTTGAAATTTTTAGTAACACCATGTAGTTTTTTATTTTAAATATTCTGTAGGCACTTGTTAAATCAAACATTAAAATTTTTATTTCGTAAAAGTCAAAATTAAATGTTACTAATTCCACCACAATTAGTTCAGATCTCTTTAGGTAATGTTAGTTATGTACAAATTAATCATGACGAAAAATATGCATATCGGTATGTGGAAGGAGTTCAGTATGTATAAAAACTGTTCTCGTAGAGGAATAGTAGAGTCATAATAATCTGGAATAATTATCCGGAATAAAATAGTATTAGATTATTGATTAAATCAAAAATAAAGCATGTCTAATTAAAGTGTGATCTAAATTTATTAAATATTTTATTATGCATTCGTCTAATGTAGCGCGGTACTTTTGGGAATAATTCAGATAAATTAACTCGAGTATAATTTTTATGAATAAAGTATAGTCGAGTATAATTAGTAACAAGTTTGTTGATCAAGGTAAAGCTATAACAAGTATAAATATATAAGATAATGGTGTGTTGCTCTAAAATAATAAATTAGTAGTTTGTGTAAAGCGACAAAATCTGTAAGTGCCTAGTTTACCATTTTTTTGATGTAACTGAAGAAATCTTAAAGTCACTTTTATTTAAGTATCATGTATGAAATAATATTTTCTTATCGTTTGTTTTAATTTATTAACACATTATTTTGTTGATATAATATTCATTTATTACGTTGTATATATAGATAATTTTAATATACGAGAATGTTCTTTTTTAATGAAACGTAAAAAGAGTACTTTTATTTGAAAGTTCCACAAATAGGGTTGACTAGAAAGTTTAGTGATATCAAATAAGTGCCAGCATCATTTCAACGCTTCAGCAGTAGCCACATGCTCATCAATATCCAGCAAATTGTTCATGGTCCTTCGAACGAAACAAATTCATCGGTGGAGAATTCAGTGGTAAGAAACAATTACCAATTTTATAAAAGCCGATAAGTTAAAATAAAAGTTATTGATTGAAATTAAATAAAATTGAAGTACTTGATGTAAGAGTAAATAAAAATAAAATACTGTTGGAGTAATATCACAATTACGGAAGCTTAGGTCAATTTAAAATTAAGAAAGAACAGTTAATTAAAATATTAAGTTCGCAGGGAAAATATACCAGTTCCTAGCAAGAATTGGTCGAATAAAATAATTTAATTAGAAAGGTAGTACGATTGATTAATACGTAGGCTTTTAATAAGGCGTAAAAGTCAATTAATTTAGATTATTTAACATAAGCAAGTAAAGTTAATAGAAGTAAAGTATATAAGTGGTTGGCAAGTGAGAAGCTTAAAGAACATCAAAAGAAGACAAAATGATGGCTCAAGAAATGAACGCATTGGCGTTGAAGTAGCAATAGTTAGTTACCAAAATAAAACAAATATTAACAAATATGAAGAAAGATTTGTCGTACAGGAAAACGGAACAATACGTTCAAGAAAGGAAGAAATGGGTTGAGGAGTTGACATCAGTGGAAGAAAATGAAACGAAGATCAAAGATATAAACATGTCGCAGCACAACTATGTGGTCGCCCAATGTTCTCAACAAATACAAATGCTGTATGAGGAGACGTGCACGTATTTAGAGAGGATAAAGAGAGCATTTAGAAAAGAAGTTTAGAAAGGAAAGGCAATGTAAAGAACATTAACATAGAGAAACGAGCAGAATTATTCTTCGCAGAAGCAGACGTGCCAGAAGCAAGTTTGCAAAGTATCAACGGAACATGACATTATAAAGTAAGAAAACTGTCGTTAAAGAATAAGTACGATGTTTTTTGGAAAGCATATTGTTCAGCAGAGGAAATTTCTAGGCGAAAATGATCCGGAAATGGAAAGGATGCTGACAAGTTTAAAAACAGAAGTGGAAGGAAAATACGTGGATCTCATGCAGCTATTAGAAAAGAAGATTAAGGCAAACAGTACTGATCCAGAGGCACGGACAGACGGAAAGCTAAATATAAAGTTACCGAAAATTACTATTCCAATATTCTACGGAAAGTATGAAAAATAGAATATGTTCCACGATATATTCAAGGAAACTATACATGAGTCACAATTGGGAGATGAAGATACAATATCTGAAGACCCATTTAGAGCTGAACCGGAGAAAATAATTCAACATTTGCAAATAAGTAATTCAAATTATGAAGCAAGTTGGCAGCTATTACTACGAAAGAAATACCAAAACACCAGATTAATATAAACAATGTATGTACACAAGTTGGTAGATATTCCAACGTTTCATGAGGAAAGCTTAAAACAAATCAAAAAGCTCCGTGCCACAACAAGGGAGTATTTGGGGAAATTAAAAATTTAGGAATTGATACGTCTGGTTGGGGACCTCTCCTAGGAAAAATAATAAGTAGGAAGTAGGATATAACCACAAACAGATTGTATGAACAAAGTTTAGACCATCCACATGAAATTCACGATTTGAGAAGATGATGGAATTATTAGAAAAGCATTTTCAGGCTCTAGAATCATCAGTTAATCTCAAAAAGGAGCCATGCATGTATTGCAATGGAAGTCATAAGTCATTAGGGTGTTCCAAATTTCGGGAGTTATCTTTAGAGCAGAGAATAACAAATACCAAGGAAAAGCAGATATGCGAGAAATGTTGGAAACTTAAGGAAAATGACAGATGTCGTACTGTTACATATAAGATTCAATAAAGTTAATCTTCGTCAAGGCATACAGAGGAACGTACCTCAGCAAGCAGCGCCAGCAGGGAGACAAAATCAGAATACAAGACCAGCGTGCAGCACAGTAGCACAAAATACAGCACAAAGATGGAAGTAAAGGAAGTAACAACATTGTTCGCAACTGCTATGCTGAGAGCAGTGGCGGCTTACCCATTGCCAGTTGAATTAATTGTCTTAACAAAGAGTATCGGAGTCTTTTTGTGGCATTCTTTGCCACAAAAAGACTAGATTTACGTAGTTTGTCGATTTATTAAGGCAGTCAAAAGAATAAACCTGGTATCAAATCGGAAGTCTTACGTTTTCGACCATTGTCAAAACTAATGAAAAGGCAAAGAAAGAACACGCAATGTTTTAATCAATAATTCAGAACTTCGAAACGAATCAAGAAATCAAAAGGCAATGTGTATGAAATGAACCAAAGAATGAAGTTCTGAGTGACATCCAAAAGCCGTATTTCACCACAGGGTGTTTTAAATATAGATAATAGAAACATAATATTGATTTTCCTCGATTAATGTGTATAAATCTAGCCTCATTCGGAAATCTTAATGATGTGTATTAATCTGGGATGATTTTGCTTCTACTTGTCCAAAAATCATCAAAATCGGGCCAAAAATGAAAATGTTAGTTAAGATCAAAACGTTGTTAATTATTAAATAGTAAAAAGTGTTTTATTAAGACTGACAGTCACTATAATCTCAGAAGTTTGTTCGTGTAATTGTAATATTTTATGTTAT
>WYDF02266413.1:0-18590 GCA_009867245.2 Adranes taylori
AGATCCAGCAGACCACCTGGACGTCCACCCATACGTTGGTATGAAAGCTGGAATTCAGCATCCCAGCTACAACTCTACGAAGTTAGAGAACAAGGCAGATGCCTTACAAAAAGAAAGAAGAAGAAGAAGAAGAAGAAGAAAATGGCAACCGCATACTGACTGCTGATCGTTTAGAAATTTTCACTTACAACTTAATCGATATTCCGTCCATTTTCAAAATTGTCTGATGACAATTTGGAGACATACTTAGTATATACCTTGTTTAATTTTATTTAGAGTCCTAGTCTCCAAAACATTTATTGTTTTACAAAACTTTTTATATTTCCTCAATTTTTATATTCTCTACGCGTTCTGTCACATCTTGAGTCAGCATACTTCTAGCCCTAATTTTATGTAATAATTCCTGGAAATCCTCTTTTTACTCGTTTCTACAATTAGAAAGGCAGGTTTCTTCATATTTTGTCTTGCCTTGATTCTAATTTTCAAGCTTTTATGAACATACTGTCCGGACCATTTAACTTATGAACCTCTTCACATACTTTTACCCACATATATGTTTTGATTGATTTACTTGTTACAATATGTACCCAGAGCTTTGCTTATATATTTCTTCTAGATGATTGCTCACATACATAGTTCCTAATGTTAATTTTTGTAGACAAAATTTATTAAAAAATAAAGAAAAAAAGATATATGCAAATGGACATTCAAATGATTAGATATATGAATAAATTTATTTATTTAGGCAAAATAATGACAATCTGTGAATATTTTATAATCGCTCATATTATGATATCTGAAAAAACAAGCCCCGAAATGCATCCTAGATTTTCCATGACAAGTGCCACAATACTCATATTTTTCATGTTTTTGCCGTTTTTGGTTCCTCTTTGAGCGCACCACACACCTCTGTTCGATCCTTCCTCTTCGCAAAATGTCCACTATCCACTCGTACTTCAGGCAAAGAAGTAGATGCCCTAATTCGAAACTCATGCCTACTTCGATGTCTCCAACTGGTTTGTCCACCAGCAGTTCTACAAATTTCAAGTTATTCAAAGGTTTTCCAATATTTTTACATTTCATACTTTTGTATAAGATATAAGCGTTAATCGAACACAAGTCGATCCCCCAGAAAAAAGTTTTCTCCATCACGTCCAAAAATATGTGAATGTATATTGCTCTGAACGATCCTGTCCACCCATATGTTTCGTGTAACTCAGTACAACGCCTGGTTTTTTTGTTACCAATTAGACGCTTCCGCTTCCTACTCTGGAAACAATTTTCTTCATAGCATTAGCGGAATTATTGAGCATCGTTATTACTCTTTTGTATCTCTAGGCCAATAATATCGTTCCTCTTTTTCTTACAGAAAAAACTTTCCTATAGGAAATTTTAAGGTTTTTGATACAAATTGGAAATCCTTTCCGGTTTGTTTAAATAGTTCCGGTTAGATAGCATTTTATTCTTAGGAGTTCCTCAGAAATAGGCAGGCTTATATAATACCTGTCAGTATACATGTTGTATTCCTGTGCGTTAGGAGCATTTTCCAATATATTATTTATATAAACGGATAGATATTCTTCTGCTCACAGTCAAATCTAGTCTTATTAGACTCACTATGGTAATACTGCCATAATTGAGAAGCATGTAGTGCACATATGATGTACTCATCGAATTAACTACGACATAAATTCATATTCTCCATTTGGTAAATTTTTTGGGATTATACGTTACAAAACATATTTTCCCCTTGAATTTCACAGATTCATAGACACCTATATTCTTGTTACGGATAAAATATTGAGTACATTTTTCATTGATGTGTTCTAAAAATTGATTAGGTTTTTGTATACGGGTCCTTAAATTACTAGGACCAGGATCCTGAGTCTTCAACTGCAACATTGAAAATATCTGATTACATAGGTATCTTATGAAAATATCAGAAAAGAACAGAAATCTGGAGTTATATTTAGTAGACTAATACTTTTGCATATTAGCAAGAGATAATATTCCCATATGCAAAAGCACTCCATTAAAAGCCCAAAGATCATCAATACTTTTAATTAAACAATACCTTAATTGAATTAGCTATATAAGACCTCAATATTTCCTTGTATCGCTTTTTTTTATTTTAGTGGACAAGTTTCGAACCCTATGGCATCGGATCTTTGGCAGCACTCAGCGATGATTGAAGCTTAATTATTAGGTTTATTGTTTTATACATAAGAAATGAAAGTGAAGTTCATGAATAAAATTGAAGAGTAAACAAAACTACTGATAGGTGAATTTATTGATGATTGACTTGACTTGACTTTTATCACTTAAGTATAAAACAATAAACCTAATAATTAAGCTTCAATCACCGCTGAGTGCTGACAAAGAACCAATGCCATACGGTTCAAAACCGAACTAGAAATTAAAAACAAAGCAGTACAAGGAAATACTACGGTTTTATTTAATTAACTAGATTTAAGTTTAGTTTTTGCATATGGGTTTGTCTTTTTTGTTATTTCGTCAACCAACTCATCTGTGAAAAATAATTTAAAAATTGGATAGGTTGAAGAAATTTCTGACTCAGTATTGTTTGATCCAATATCGAAGTTTATACTACTTGGAGTACCTTCTACATAGGAAATTCCACCCATTTATTGTCATGCGTATCTTTAGCAGCTGAAACACTGGAACTACTATTTGATAAGTCAAGGATATCCACATTCTGTTTATTATGCCCTAAAATGTGTTTATATATTTCCTTTAGAGATACTCTATAACCGTGTTAGTGTGTGTTTAACTGAGCGTGTGGATTATTACCATATTATTATCTAAATACTTTTGCTTTTATTGTAATTGTACTTCAAAAGTCTCAGTATATTTACGAATATTGTAATTATCATCTGTCCTTGCGTACCGAGGAATCTAAACAAATTTATTATTTGTATATTTGAAATTAAATACAGAATTTTGAGAATGTTTATTAATTTCATATTGTAATAATTTCGATTTCTGTTTCTGATATATTTTCGAGAACAAGAATAGTCTGATGGGGGTATAAAGGCTTCTCATATTGCATTGGTTAATAGATATTTGCATATATAAATTAAAATTCATTGCAATGAAACAAAGCTAGAAGCATCTACTCATGTTACATACATCATGTATCTCGAATAGAATTGTTACTGTTGTAAGGAAATTTATCATGTTCTGATCGAAACTTTTTAATCAATTGAATTCCAGCGTGACGCGTTTTAATATAATCAATACGAAACAAAAGCATCGAATCTTAGAACCAGAAACTATAGATGTAATTTAATTTGTGTGACAGGATAAACAGAGAACCATTTAGTGTTTTAGAATTAGATCTCATTCAACTGTATTTCCAGCAAGTATTCTCGAATAAAATGTTCTTTTCATAAATGAAACTATAAAAATGACAAAGCTATTAATTTTTACTGACATTAGATAAATCAAACTTTAACCCGCATTACGACTTAATAGCAAAAAACATCCTGGTCGACTTCAATACTCCATCTTACATGTACTGGAAGTAAGAAGTTTTTCTATATAGATACCGGATTTCTATATATAGATTTCTATTTGATACCGGATTATCATTAATCCAAATAATTAACTATTGCAATAAGCAATTCTCAAATAATTCATCAATTCAATGAGTAACCCTCTAACGTAATATAATTTGTCTAATCAAATCTAATTCAGTTCTTCAAACAAATATTATATACCAGTTAATAAAGCAATTTAATAATAACTAATTTCCAAATAATAGTAATATTAACATACATTGACATATCATGATTTAATACGCTTAAAATTAAACCAAATCCCGTGGAAAACATCAAGACTTGCCGACGTGAGAAAAATATTATCGTCAAACATATCGAAAAGCATACAGATATTTATGCATATGCAAATTTCTTCACGTGTTTATTCTGGAAGGATACCACTCTGTAAGATTTTTTGCAGAAAGCTAGCGCCTGACTTGTATGCCTGCATTTTGACAGATAGAATATATTTCCGTTTCTGAAGATTTCTGGTATGAACGCTTTTCACTATTGATAGCTTTTTAACTGGGAAACAAATTTCCAGTTAAAAAGCGTTTAACAAATTATTCCACCACCCATTTTCATTAAACAGTTTCTCTTTGCACCCTTTCTGTACTTTCAACGAATCTGATTAGCTATTAGCTCCCGTATTTTAACAGAAGGCGTTTTCAATGCAATGCTTCTACGATTTTGATGGAGTAGGGCTGCTGCTACCACCGCTTACACGTTCAACCACTTATGCTTTCATCCATATAATAGATCAATTTTGATCCTTAAATTTATTAACGGATCAAGAAGAAATTTTGGATTTGCCGAAGTTCTAGACTACCAACATTCTCTAGCAGAAATTTCCTCAAGTCACGCCTGTCTTGTCGCCGAGTCACGCAAAGTGCCACTGGACAGCTGATCCGTAAAAAACTTCCCAGAAAATCTTCCTAGCCGATCTTCCCAGAAAATTCCGCACCAAAGGAGCCACTGAATCTAGCGTTCCTTGTCGAGTGATCCAATTTGCACGCTTCCGCTAGCTTAAGCCATATCCAAATAATCAAACTTATTCCTAAAGAGTCAGCAATAAAATCGCACTAGGGAATCTGATTTTGTTTCAAATAAGTGTTACCAACGAATTCTTCATTTTTATTTCAAATTGAAAAATCTATTCAAATTAATAGCCCGAAATATGGTCAACCGAAATATGGTTGGCTCTGGAATGGCTTTCAACATGTCTGTTTGTCATGTTTGGCTTGTTTGTCATTAATTGTCATAATAGTTTTACGTTTGTGTTAAAATTCTTCTGAAAATGGTTCTGGCAATTGAAGAACAGGTGTTTATAGTATAGCACTAATTTTTGAGAAATTTCGTCAATCTTGTCGTGTATTGTGCCAGCGGACGTCTTCTTCAGGTTGTCAAAGAACAATTTGTACCAACGCTAATGAAGGACGCGTTCTTGACCAGGTTGTGTATTCTCCACAAAGAAGCCTAAAAGGAACTGCGTTAAAATTACAAATTAGTGTAACATCCACACGTCGAATGTGCATGTGCATCTGAGTAGCTATATCAATAGGCAAACAACTCAATTCCTTGGATTTGAACGCCCTGATTTTATTGTAGAGAATGCACTTCACAGTACTCGAACAACCATTTGGTCTTCTGTATCCGGCCACGGTATAATTTGTCCTTATGTTGTTGAGGGCGGGGTTCAACAACTAGTTATTGTTAATCAATAGCATTATAGACAGAACATGATCATGCCTTTTGTGAGATATTTAAGAATATTTTGCCGCGCACGAAATTTACTCCTAACAGACAATGGATTCAACAGGATGGCGTGGCAATCCATACAGTCAGACGCTCATTAGAACATCTCCGTGCGCATTTTGAAAGCAGATTGATTTGTAGTGGAACGGACTTCGAGTACCCTTCAGATTTACGTGATCTAACGCCACCTGATGCATACATTTGGTGTATGACGAAATAGTCAGTATTTCACTCTGAAGAGACGCAGAACTGTGGCAAGCAATACTAACTTATTTCCAGCAACTGCATCAACCACTGTTTAAGAATATGTTCAATGTTCTGCAAAATCGTTAAGGAGCATGTTTGCGCCATAATAGTGCACATTTTGAACATGTAAATTACAAAACTTAATTTTGGTACAGTTTATTTTGGCGAGTACTGTAATTCTACGAACATCAATCAGGTATACATAGACACTCCATTCAAACTTTCTGCTGAATATTTCGTTCATTTAGTATCATTTAATCTTCAATTCTTCTCTTATTTCAATCTTTGATACCCCCTCGTTGTATCTACATCTTCAATGAGAAAAAGAGGTGAACAACCGCAAATAAATAGGGAGACAAACGCCAAGCACCCATGAACAGAGATGTAAGAAATCAAACTCCGAAAAGACCTATCCAGAAGAGTCTAGAACACACCCCGGTTCACCGCTACCACCTGCAGCTCCAGGAGATGTGCCATTACACCCCACACCTAGCAAAGGATTGCTGTATAAAGTAATGCGAGAAAAGTATCATCGACCAGTGTTCCGTTATTATTTCGGCGACACCGAATATATCCAACATCACCACAAATTCATTTTCTACGACATAATATTTCATCGCATCTTCAATAATACATTTAGAAATATTTCCGTATCTTCATCACGTCTACTTGTTGGACCAACTTGCAACATCATCATTAAATATTCAGCATTCAACCATTTAATTCCACCAATGTCCTGGAGAAGTCAACGAGCGGGAAAGTTGCTTATTTTATTATGATCTTAGTATTCATAGTACGTAATCGGATTCTATTTGCGATTTTAATTGACTAACATTTCTCGTTGAAGCTAATTACAATTTGAACTTTGTTAGGGTGCTATATACCATTTCATTGAAAAAGTTAAATATAAAAGAGTAGCAAAGTCGATATAAATTGATTTTAGTTATAACTGTTCTTCGGTCCTTTGGGTGGTCGTGAATGGAACTTGTCTTACGGCAGTTCAAGATTCGGGTTTACGGATTTCGATGCTGGTTAGATTAAATTGTCAAACGGTTCTTTGTTACCAATGATAATGAGGATATTATCCATCTTTTTAGTAGGCTCAAAGATGTAGCATACGGTGTTGCGTGATAAGCGTAAATACGTGGAAGGTTTAGTTACTGTCGTCGAAGATATCCTGAAGAGGCTGCGATGATGGTCTTCACGGGTCATGGAGTAGAACCATTCTTATCTCTTTGTGGAAGACGAACACCTAACTGACTTGGCGGTTGAAGGTAATCTCGTCATGATTTCATCTATTTAGCGGTTAATAGGGAAAGAATACAAATTTGTATATGTGGGAAAATGATGCTAAAATTGAGATTAAAATAACCGCAAGATTTGGCGGAAGGATTTGGCGCAAAATTTGGTTGACGTGTATTGCTTAGTTTGACATTTAGAATTCCATTGTACATTAGTTGTAGATTTTATTTGATAATAGATTGATTTAAATTTCACCATGGCGCTACTTTTGTGCAAGTCATTCTTAATCCTTATGTGATGGCATATTTAATACACACCAACTGGTGGGAAGTAGTACCTGGATGTTACTATATATCGCAAAGGATAGGCGTATGTTTTAAAACTTTATGCGCCTGCGTTAACCATCCCAATTCGAAGCTCAGTCTGCGTTGTGGTATTAATAAAGCTTCTAGTTAGTAGTAATAAAGCTAGTACTAGTGAAACATTTGAAAGTGATCAGTCTCAAGTTTATTGTTCTCCATTTGCTTCAAAAGGATTTCTAAAATTGATTTCTAAAGTACATTATGCTTACTTATTATCTTTATTTTATATATGCTTGAATATGCGAATGTTATTTTAGTGGATAGGTTGACAGATGAAGATGTTGCAAAATTATTGGAATTGTCTGCTAAAAAAATTAATGATCCGTTTGAAGATCAAGATGACAAAGATTACGTTCCACATACAAACGATGAATAATCAGACAGACGGAAAAGATGTTCATAATGATAAAAATTTACAATTGAAGTAGAATAGGAGATAAGAAGCGACGAAAGAAAGGAATTCAGTTCAGCGAAAGAAGAAAGTACAGGAAACTTCACAAATTTTTGTAAGAAATCTGCAAATGTTAATCAAAATGTAAAATTCTGTAAATCAGGTAAATGCGTATACTTTCTGGTTCTTTATTCCTATGTTACAACTTTCTTAACTTTTAGGAGGACCCAGCATTTTAGGAATGTCACCTGAAATAAAATCAACAAATTGCAAAGCTAATCAAATTTATTCCAATTCAAATAAAAAATTGGAATCACCTCAAAAAGTCTGGAAGATTATTACGTATGATGAACTTGATACGTTTCTTGGAATACTGTTAATGACAGGCGTTTATAAATACAATAGTCAACACATTGATGAATTGTGAAAATCATAAAAATCATAATCCTAGCCATTATATAAAGCTGCAATGAGCCAAGACCGTTTTACACAACTACTTCGATAGAGCCCGCGTTATAACAGGGCCTGCAAGAATTGTAAGTAATAAAACCGCAACAATAAGTGATATTTGGCTTATGCTGAATCATCATTTAATAGAATGTTATAAGCCGTATGAAAATTAAACGGTTGATGAACAATTGCTCCGTTACCGTGCCAGAAACGAATTTGCGGAACATGTTCCATTTACTCCTGTTCCAATTTATATCAAATTATCTGCATTAAAGTACACAGATGCCGCCTGCAGTCACATAAGAGTTAAGGCCGCGAGTTACGTACGCTGACCAAAAGATAGACCTCATCGCTTTAGTTACAAATTATGCTTTCGAGAAGCACGAAATTCTCGCAGCGGTCAAAAGAACACAATTCCCAAATTGTCTCCTTAACATTGTATTGTGTGGAGCTTTATATGCGAATTTCTGGCAGTGATATTCTCCTGGCGTATCGTATGTGGTACTATTGGCTATACATGACTAACAGTTCGGAAAACATCACATCGAAAACGTATTCTGCTAAAATTCGTAAAAAATTCATAACCAATCATCAACAGAAACCTGCAGTCAAACAGTTCGAATTTTAAGGATGAGTATCGTAGTAGCTTACTGAATATTATCCGAAAATTTAACATCAAAAACCAATAGGAGTTGTTGTTTCGACCGTTGGAAGCATAGAGGTGAAAATCGTAAGGCTTATTAGAAAAAATCATCGAAACGAAAACGTCTATATGCTTTGCTAGGAGACTTCCTAGAAAATCTCTTTGAACATGCAAAATTGAAAATATTTAAAAATGCTCTATGTATGAAAAACAAGTATCTAGCTAGAGCGAGCTATATGTTCCCTCAACATTGAAAGTTTTTTTTTTGTTTTTATATACTCCGTCGAATATACGGCAGCGTTTTTTGGTATTCAAGGATATGAATCCTATTTAGCGATTTATATTATATTAGAAAATTATAACATTAATTTAATAAATGGATGATTACTAAATTATTAATTAATTTTAAATTAATTAACCGATAATAGTAAAATCTATATGCCCATGAGTTATAATAATCACTAGAAAAAATCATCGTGTACAATAATCTTTGCGTTTTTATTTTTCGTAGAAGTAATATTTAATTTCCATAAAATTTTGTAACCAACGTAAAACTCTATAAGTAGTTGTTCGAAACATGCTTCTGGATTTATCTCAAATTTTATTTTCTAAAATTGTGACAAATTCAAAGAAAATTTCATGTTTTTGCAATTTCTTAGAAGGTGAGGCAACAGCAGCCATAGGTCATGTCAAAGCTGACAACAAAGTGATGCTGACCGCGCCGTAGGCAAACTCAGAAACCGCACGCTTCGTACGTAAGTAAATTCCTGGATTAAAGGGCTTTAGAGTTACGTTAAATTAGGACATTCAGGTTACTTTAGTTAAGTTAGATTGTATGAATCATTGCAGGGTGTGTAAAGCACGCCAGATGTCTCTGTTAGAAATTTCTCAAAACTAATCTAGAGCGGCCGCAGGCAAATTCAATTCAAATTATTTAAAAGTTCAAGGTAAATGTTAAAGCAAATTTAAAAATAAAAGCAAATTGAAAAGTTCAAGACAAACTCAGATTGCCCTGTTAGAAATTATCCAAAAGTAACTGATGAGGGTAGGAAAATTTATGAATTTATAGGGTAGACGATTTATATTGTATCCTAGTTTATACAGTTCTATTTTTCTTACAAATATGAGAGTTATTTCATTTTGTTTTCTTTTGTTATTTGTATACATATAGTTAATTCTTTTTAAGAATAAACGAGTTAATTTCTAGTATTATTACTAAGTACCTCGTATCTTGCTTTGACCTAATTTTACTTTCCATGAGTCACTGCAATAAATTAAATATTTTATATTACTAAGGGCAACATTGTTAAAGCCCTACTTAAGCTTGATTCAGATTTTATTATTCAAGTGTAATTCTTATTTAATCATTGTAGTATCAAATTCTTTTTATCTGTTTTAATATAGTTTCCAAGCTGCCACAATTGCAAAATAGAACCATTCTACGTGTTATGTGTACAGCGCTATTCTGTTTAATGTTTTTATGCATTTTAAATCTTAATGTGAACGGATATCTGCATAATAGAACCAAACAAACGAAACTACCTTCATGCACTTAATATTATTGTACATTCATTCCTTGTTGCAAATTTAATTTATTGGTCTTCGTTAAACGTCAAAATTTACTAACGTTATCTTTGGAAAAATAGTAAAAGAGGTAATTTCTGCAACAAAAAGTCACTTCTTATTTCAAGAGGCAAACGATTAGTTCATTTATCACAACTAGTATGAAAAACGGCATACTTAAATGAAATGCTAAGTCTAACCTATCAATTTCATGTGTTTTAGGCAGCAGCTTAAAAAAATAATAAACCAGGTAGAAAGGATTCTGAAACTACTGACAATACAGGTTCTTCAGATTATAGTCGTAGGGATGCTAAATACGTAGCATTTTTGTCAGACTCACCCGAATTGAATGAAGCACATGAAAATGAGCTAGGAGCCGAAACTGATGTAATCTCTGCTAAAACAAGTTTTCCTAGTCCACCTCGTAAAGCTAGAAAGAGGAAATGTAGAAATCAATCTCGAACAATGAAAAGGAACTGAAAAACTGTAATAAATAATATGTTAATAATGAAGGTGTTACTATTAAACCCAAGCAATTTCGTAACTACATGTGTAAAACTAACGTAATTTGCTAACGTGTTTTACTAATTTTAATATATAAAAAATATTAGCAAGACTTCTTTCTAGCTGCTCATCAAGCTTCTAGAGAAAGATAGATGTGACGACGTTAAGTAGTACCAAAACGACGTTTACTATAAAACTCAAATATTATTTAAAAACTCAACAATTCTAAAGAAGAAATTAACAATAATATCACGTAGAAAACTAAAATAGAAATAAAAAATAGCTTAAAGTTTAGCAGATAATTCTTAAACAAATTGCGACATGATAATTTTCTATTTGTAAAGAGTTAATTCGATACGTATGCTTTAATCTTGAAATAATTATTACTGCTATATCAATACGCATAGTAAATTTTAAACTATAATATGTTCTTAAATGTCAGTGTTATTGAACTCTGATATCAACGATCACGTCTATGAATTAATATGTGAAGCTAAGAACCTAGTCTATTGACTTATACAGTAATTAACTATTGACTTATTTTTTTTCATATTATAATTTAGGAAATATCTTATTTATAGAAAATAAATAATATGATTAATAGAATATAAGTAAAATATTTTATTTTCAATTTTCTTTACTCTTCTATCGTGGGATATTGCTGACCATTGCCAACTTGATTGAATGACAAGAACAATCAGGTGATGCAGAATATTTAGAAACCCTACGACTACTGAAAAGACGCATTTCCTTTATAAACTAAGAATACACAAGGTCATGTAAGACACGAGAAATATATAGAAATAAGTCCTTCACCTTTACTTATTTTAATTTAAAGCGAAAACTACTGCACAATGATACATGCAACCTCTGTGATAAAACCTTATAAATTTTAACCTACGATTTCTCCTTAGGATACCAATATTATTTTTTACGTACGACACATCTGGTTGTACAATACAGGTGTACATACTGGAAAATTTGGTTGTGGATTCTGCTATACCTTGGTTGAGGACACTGGGAATCGCGGAGTACAAGAGATGGGTTCATGTCTAATAACACGTATAAACAAGCATGTCTCTGAATATGTAACTGATTTAATATAGTGGCTGGTTGCTTGTGGTGGGCAAAATAGAAATATTAAACTTGTTTTATTAATGAAGCCTGTGTTACAATCTCATCAGTAATTATAATTTTTTTTTTTTATATTTGGTTTCAGGACACAGTTTTTTTTAAGCGATAGTGCTTGTAGCAACTTACAAAAAGATTTAAAATTTCAATAAAGACTGTATACTAGCGACAATTACCTAAACATAATGCGATCTCGTAGAACAAAAATCCACTTATTTGTAGATTCAATGTGCAAAAAAATTTTTTGGCTCTACTCATGTAAAAAGGAATTTTCAATCCGCAAGGCTGATATATCTGGAGTAAAACTTATTGGCTATATTTAAGGGAAATAAAAATAAGGGGTAAATGTAGACCATCCCAAACTAGATCACAAAATATATTTTTAAAGCATTTAGAAGCTTTGAAGCCAGAAGGAAAACCAATATCAGAATGAAGTTAAATGATATTCAGTGGATTACGCATTTTATTATAGAAGACGCAAAGCAGTTTGAAAAAAATATTTTTGCTAGAAATTAAACAGTTATGAAACTAACAATTTTCTTAATATCACATATGTCATCTCATTGCGTGTATATTAAATATAGCATTAAATAGCGTATATCTAATTCGATTCAAATGTTGGAAAAATATCCACTCCTGAAAAAAATGTTTTTGTCAGAAATGAAACAGGGATCAAATTAAAAATTTTCTTAATGAATCAGTAGAAGTACTACTTAGAAGGCTTTAATTACAATTTAATTAGAATATATGTTCAATAATCTTTCCTGAAAACATTAAAAGAAACCAATAAAGACCTGTTAATTGTACACGAGCCTAAAAAAGAGACAAGAGGATTTTAATTTAATTTCTCATAAATTTTACAATTACGAGTAGTAAAATGAAAATTAGTGGGTTAATGATACCTGCGGTATTTCTTGGTTTTAATGGGTTGAACGAATACTTATGAGTCAACATCATATATTTGTGCATTCCATATGAATTCTATATGATGAGAATGCATATTTCCATAACCATTTGAAGAAAACATTTGGTCGTTATTTTACGCAATTCAAATTAACATTTACTAATTATCTCACAAACTATTTTTGTTACAAACAAATTAATTAATGTTAGTTAAATGATTTCCTCGGCACACAATTTGCATAATTTCATAAAAAGTTTAATGTAATATACAGGGTCACAGGAAAATTCTATTACAAAATTCAATTCGGTGTATCTGTCAAACTATAAATGATTGCGCGTTGAAAATTTGAAAACTGATATCTCATTTTACTTTCAATAAGCATGCAAAAGCATTATTTTCTAACGCGGATGATTTTCGTTTTTTCGATAATGGATTTAAAACGCAAAAATGTGATTGCGCTATATCTTCCTTGAAATTCACAACCATCTATCGTTCGTGAACTGCAAAATTTGAAAGTGAACGATATATATTTGTATTGCACCATATCGTTTTACAACGATACCGGCAACATTGCAGATCGCCAACGATCCGATCGAAAAAAGCTGTCAACAAGTAAAGAAAACTTGCGAATAGGGTACTTTAATGGCGCAAAAACTACAAAATTCCGATTCAAGCGTACAACACATACTAAAAAATAAACTTCAATTGAGTCCATAAAATATGCCAAAGTTTTATTGCCATCTTGAACAAACAGCAGCGCAACGAGTGAGCATTCGTTTGGGGACCAGGTCGCAAAAACCTGCAATCTAGTGATGTATCGTTACTCGTGTAACCGCTACTTTGTAACGCTCGTTTTGTGTAGCGCTACAATGGCCGACATGTCTCCGATGTAGCTAGTTCCACAAGGAACTGCAAAAGTTAAAGTATAACGATAACAGTGCCAGGTCAACGTGCCAAATCGTACCAATAGCAATTCTATGCCTACCGCTGCACACGCTATAAAATGCTGCGCTACCGCTACAAACGTATTATCACTATTTGGAATGCAGATGCATATTCGATGCCTTACCTGCATATGCGCACCGTTTATGATTTTGTATTTTAATAAACAATTATATGGTTAAAGAAACATAATTTTTTATATTTCTAAAAAGATGCAATTAACAAAGTATACAGTATTAATCTGTTTTATCTGTTTTAAAGATTGATTAATGTATTGCTTGGTTGCAAATTTATCACATAGTAAAAAAACAAGAAAATAGTATAGATTAGTTAGAACATTAAATAAACAAAAAACAATATTTCTGATCAATCTAGAAGAATGTGTACATGAAAATAGAATTAATAAACGGACTCATTACAATACGCTAATGCAGTAAAAAACTGCTTACTGAGTAGAAACTCTTAAGCTCGCTTGTTACTTGTTTTTATTTAAGTTGGTATCACACTAAAGATGATAACTCAATTCAATTATTATTTTCCTACGCAAAATGGATAGTTCATCATATACATAAGCAAAACTGCCTGTCGCTGGTACAGTTACTTTGTAACGGTTTTGGCATGTCATGTAAAACAATGTCGCGTTACCACATTGTAAGTGGAGCGCCCATCACTACTGCAAGTGTAATGGGTATGGGCTCCAGTGTAACGAGTATGGGCTCCGACAAATACCGCACTCCGCTGGTTTTCGTCGATCGTGGCGAAGCGGTAAATGCAACGGAGTCCTGAGAAAAGATGTTCGAAGGTATATTGATATCGTGGGTTCATAAACAATTCGGTTTGGAGCCTTTTATATTTCAACAAGCCTCAGCACCGACTCATCGAGAGCTAAAGTGAATCAAACGTTTTTACAAAAAAAGTATTCCACACTTCTTTTCCGAGAAACAGTGGCTCGCGAATTTCAAGGGATTTCAAAGTTTGGAGTGTGTTAGAAGACAGAGTGTCGGTTAAAAGATATGAGAGTGTTAACGTGTTAAACAGGGCTGTTCGTACAGAATTGGCAAAGATTCCATAACGACACGCTACTGCAGCCTACAACTCCCCAGACTGTATGCCATAATCAAAGTGAAAGAAAGCCACATCGGACAATGAGTTGAAATTCATTGATTACATTTTATTTTCAATACGTTGGGTGAATTTCGAATAAAATTTTCAAAAATTTAGAATTTATGGCGTTTCGAATTACTAACAGAGCTTCTCTCAAACCCTGGGTGTCGCAGGGAAGTGATAAAAATAGCGATTTGGTCAATTCATGGTAGATGTTAAAATGACAGTTTAATATTTTTACTCTGAAGGTCAAGTGATTTAATGAAATATCTTCGGGGTAACGCTAGCGTTAAAGTTAAGATTAGGATTTGAGGGCTAGATTCAGATTAGTAATAGGTTAGGGTTATGATTAGGTTATGGTTAGAGGTAGGTCATGTTATGTTAGAGGCGGAGTACGCTATGTTAGCTTGCTTTATTCTTCTTAGATTAGCAAATTTCCGTAAACTGATGATTTTTTTAGGAATTTGATGAAATACCTGATTTAATCATTTGACTGTGGCATATATATTTTTATTCATTTTAAGTGACTTTTCAAAGAAAATTTATATGATTTTCCGTGTGATACTTCATTTTTAAGTGTCACATCCGGATTCTGTCAAATCCAAACTAATATACTAAAAATAGGTTCAAAAAACATCATATTTGTATCTAGAATTAATTCGTTTACTAAACACTGCACACCCATTTATTTTTGCTAATATGAAAATGTATTAATAATAGCTATGTTTCATCCTCTTTAAATTGGAAAATTCGGGAAAACCTGATGGTTCCTCTTGTATATAAAAAATTCGTGGACGTGATCGCCACTCCATCTTTCATATACTGGAAGTCCTACGTTTTGTTACATCTTGCATAAAACAAAACTTGAACTTTTAGTTTTGATTGTCACCTTTTAAGTCGACTATTAAATTCATTTAGTACAATAGAGTTTATGGTAAACTAAACAACATTATTATAACCTATAAATCGTCTACCCTTGAATCCCCCTGTCCCCATATTTGCTTACGGGGCGTACAGGTTTGCCGCGGCCTAGGTACGGCCTTGAAATTAAGTTGAACAGTATTTTCGTGGCCTATAGAATAAAGTTTATTCAAGTGTCCTATCTTTTATAGTTCCTGAAATAGATCAAAAAGTGTGTAAAATTTTAGATGTGGTAATGTCGCCCTCCCTACCATTTGCAGAGATGACACTACTTTCATTAGACGCATAATACAATATAAAATATGCGAGCGAAATTTCAGTATTCTAATTTTAGAACTGAATTTCTCAAAAAAATCATTTTGAACCCCTCCAAAATTATATTCAATTCAATTGAATTCAAAACACATATCCAATTGCGAAAGCAGTATGTACGTCTCATACAAGGTAAAATAGTTTTTCCTGTAACTTTGCATATATGAGTTATTGTGTAGGCCTTACATGCGTATAATATGATTCTTGAATGTCGGTTGCCATGGCGACAAGTTGCTAAATTTTAAGTTATTAAGGATCATATCTTTGAAAGGATTCGAAAGGATAAGTAGACCCATCATGTGCGGTATCATTTTAAATATAATTACAAGACCTACTAAAATGTATAAAATATGCATGGTGTTATTAAAAAGGACCGAGATATTTAGGGTAGTAGCTTTTCTTTTCAAGGTCAAATTACTCCGGTGCTAAGATGTGAGATTTTTTTAAGCTCGCTTGATCTCATAAATATTAAAGGATCTTTCGATACAAAAAAATTAATCAAAATCCTTCGTTCAACTTTTGAGAAAATGGACCACAAAATTTGCAAAAGAAAATACACTCTAGTATATATGTTAATTTATGATTTTAGAAAAAACATGTTTCAAAGAAAATCGAAGGGCCTTTATGTAGCTTGTACAATAAAGTTTATTCGAATGTCCTATCTTTTATTGTTCCTGAGATATTTTAAAAGTTTGTAAAATTTCAAACGTTGCAACACCGCTTCCTATACAATTTGTCAGCATCGGACTTTCTTTAGTTGATGCATAATACAAGGTGCTATATGTGACCAAAATTTGAGCCTCGTACTGTGAATACAATATTTCGCACCAAGAAAAAAATGGCTTCTGTCCGCTATATTATATTTATAAAAAAAATGAAACAAATCGTTCTTCTGATTCATAGTCTACACCTGTCTACCAAATTTCATCCATATTGGTCCCACAGGGAAGTAGAAATTCTTGAACATCCAGACCTACTTCAAACAGGCCCGACAAATCGACCCTTCTTTTAAGTTTTAGAGCAAGAAAATTTTGTTTTGCAAAAAACTTTTTATATGGAAAATTCTTCCTGACTACCAACAAAATCTTGCTCAAATTGAAGTTTGGAAGGTGGAATTAGCAACTGATAATGGCTAAGTCCATTTAAATTAATGTCGTGTAGGTAAAACTCAAGTAGAGAAGCGAGTGAGGAGCCAACTGGCAAATGTGCAGGTGTCAGAAAAGAAATGTCAGTGAGGTCTGGAGAAAGAGGAATTAATAAGCGTGAATGAAGGCATGCTTCTATTTGCGTCAGCACTATGGACAACTAGTTACAAGTCTTTCTCTTCTGATATGAAAGCTATTGAAAACCAACCTTAGCCATTGCTTTCTAACAATCAGTTGATTTGATTTATCTGGAAGAAAATGGACAATTTCTTGTAATTTAGATTTCGCACCGACAAAATTGGTGCCGGTATCTGAGTAAATAATCTGAGATTAATAATCTGAGAGGAAGGCGTAAATGGAAAGACTTGAAGAAGTTTTTAATCGAAGTGCATGGGTAGTGAGGCACTTTCCTATAAATCAAGGGATCCGGCATAATAAACACCTACAATTGGAAACGGACGTGATACTGTTACTCTGTAAATTAGTAAATTCGCATGATTGGAGACATAGCTCTCGGTTTTACCTTAAAACCCGTATGAATTTGTAAAAAAAGCCACATGCGATATTTCCTGCACCAATGGTCCAATGAAAATGCGCAAGTAGCACCAGTTTTCTCTAAGACGATATTGTTTATGATCCGAAAACAATATGCAACAGTATGAAAAATCCTGGTGGTTTTGGTAAAATATAATCTGGACTAGAGTTAGTAGCAACGCAACTGCAGAAATTGTATGTTACATTTCAGGAAGATTATCTATATGTGAAGCCTGAAGTTCTTCTGGCCATACAGGCGTATCTGGATTTAGCCAGGATTGTTAGTACCACCAGAGTGTAGATTTTAGTAAATCCTTCCCAAATCGTTTTCTAAATTATTTAAATGTAGACAACTCATCTTCATAAGTTTTAGATTCCCATGATTTTAATTTATTTGTATCAATTTCTTGCCTAATATGAATTATCAGTAATGTATTCCATTCGGATATTGACTGTCCTAAAGCTTTGAGTGCATTCAAATGTTGTGAAACTGCATCTATCAAATTTGTATAGTTGCGCCCGATTCTTTATTGATTACACATGACTATAAACCATAATATGTTCGCTACTTCTTCACAGGGTAGCCAGCCCTTACGTCCTCTGAGATTGAATTGCCCTGACTAGTCGCGAGTCTGACGTAGATCTGCGTTGAATCCGATGAGGTGTAATATGTCCAGACAACAGAAGCTCAATAAAACTTACCCAGATGAGCGCCAGCACGTATGTACGCATAAGGTCACAAGATATGCATATAAGTAAAAACCGCATATAACAATATTTCCATAATTTATTTTAATATATTTGTGTCAAAATTCTAAGAAAATTCTAATATAGGTATTTTTAAAGAAAACTCAAGAAAGGTGAGATATGCAAAAATAACA
>WYDF02266424.1:0-18588 GCA_009867245.2 Adranes taylori
TATATATACTTACCTTATTATTGTGGCGAATGACCAAGATACAGTTTAGTGGACGCGGTACTCTGCTGATGTTAAAAGTATCCAGGGCCCCTGAAGCCGTCCATCAGAATTGTGTGTGTGTGTAGGTAGCTAATTTTTAAACATAAACAATATTTCATATTTACGTTTATTTGCAGCTAAAATTTAATTCGTAGATTCTCTTACCTTAAATACCAACTCCGCTCCTTACCCAAAATTTGCACCTATTTGCGCCAGAAATGTCATATATCTCATCATATCACTTGTTTTGAATTAGATACAGTACGAAACGATAATCGGAAAATACTGTGGAAAATGCTTGAAATATGATGTAACTGTGGAACTGTGGTGGTGGAATTTGTGGAAAATGTGGTAGACATGCTTTATACACGAAGAATTTTTGTAAGATATTTTTATATATATTCAGTCGAGATCATTAGATTTAAATAGAGCACAGAACATTTTTTTATAAACAACCATTATTCACGAGGATTGAACATTTTTTATAACACACAGATTTATTTAATCTAATTCACATATATTAAATTTTCGCGGGATTTTTCTTTGTTTACAAATAATCGTAGGTTAAAATTCAAAAGAGTTATTTGATTTGTTTTCCTGATTTGAACTATTTAGCAATTTACATACAAATATATTTTAATCTAATCGAATAGATTTTTTTCAATTTCACGGGATTTTTCTGTACAAACAATCGTAGGTTAAAAGTTTAATTTGATCTATTTAACAACCCATACAATTAGCGCGGCAAATTTGAACATACATAACCCCAAAATTTTCATTTCGCGCCAAAATTACATGTTGGAATTTTATGAACATGTTATACTCAGATTTTAACTAATTATACTCAGATTTGTATGCCGTCATTTTCGTTGCCATTGTATTTTAGTGCTCCGCTGATAAACTTAACATACCTTATGTGATACCTCACTGGAAATAGATCATTGTATTTTAGTGCACCGCTAGAGAATACTAACCTCTTCGATGATCATGTCGGCGCTGCTGCTGCTCGTTAGTGCTTCGCTGGAGACAAATTGTATCCATTGTATTTTAGGAGTCCACTAGAGAATACTTTAATATAACCTTTGAGTTGTCTGACGTATTATTTCGGTGCTTAACTACACATTGTACTTTAGTGCTCCGCTAGAGAATACTTTTATCATACTTCGGTGCTGCGCTAGATACAGATTTTTCATTATTTTTCGATCGCGGCACAAACACTTTTTATTGGATATTTGAGAGCATCATTTAGCCTAATTTGGCAGTCCCCTTTTCATTCCATGTATTTTCTTATGGACGAGTGAGCCAGAAATCCCATGCTTCTCAAGGTCAAGTAGCAAAATGGCAGTCCCTTTTTGATCCCATAAGAAATACTTGGGCGGAAGTGAGCTGGATCTCTTATAGCTATATTTCTTAGGTTTATAGGTAATCGATTTTTTTTGGGAGTATGTTCGAATCCTGCTGGAATCCGAATCGTACTTAAATTTTTGGTTTACGAAAGTATTTTCAAAAAAACAATTTATTTGAAAATAATTTGAAACTTACATTATGGAAGTACAATATAGGTAATGATATAGTTAAATTACAATTACAAATGATCAAGAACATATCTGAACACTCGCCTATATTATTTATTACTCCTGCGCCAGCAGTCTGCGGCTGGGTACTTCTTCTCAAATATACATAGATATTGCTGCATATTATTTACACGAATTATTAAAATAAAAGAAATTTAATTGTAAAAGATTTATTTACATAATAAGTATTCAGCTGCGATAAATTATTAAGAGGGAATTATAATAAAATACGTTTTAGGATGTGTTTTTTCTAAATACATAATCTTTTATTGAAATAAAATAAAATTCATAAAAATAGAGAAATCAGTTGACAATAATAGAAATTATAAAAATATAATGTATTTTTATACATGCCTCTACATGTGATGTTTATATTATTTATATAAATATATATATTATATTATAGACTTTATAAATTACTATTTTCGCAAATTTTTAATAATTTATTTCTTTTTGAAGATACCTGGTAAGATACCTGGTAAACCAAATCCGCCAGTTAATTGTTGAATTGAATTAAAAGTATTTCCTACTGGATAAAAATCGTTAAATGTTCTCTTCAAATTAAGTCCAGAGCCACCACCAGATACGACTGTGTTGCCTTTACCCTTGTTTGCTCCCAAGCCACAATTTATCACAGATGAGGAAGCAACACCTTTTTTTCCGGGTTCTTCTTTAAACTTGACCTTGAGTTCTTTTCCAGCTAAAAATAATATGTATTTTCTCATAAATAATTGTAGTACAATTATTTATATAGGCATATTCCTAATAATACAGTATGTCCATATTGAATTGTATTCAGAGATACAACGATCTGTCAAGTCTACGAGCTTAGTAAAATATTGAGAGATTGAGTTACAGAGCATTTGATCAAATTTTTCAAAATTATTTTGAAGTAATAAAGTACCTGCTTGACGAATGCTGATACAATTTTAGTAATCTTTAAGAAAACTGAATAGGTAGAATAAATTTCAAAGCATAGTATAAAAATACGTGGACGTCACTGCCACTCCATCTGTCATATACTGGAAGTAAACGTGTAACGAAACACGTTACTGAGCAGTTAGAAGTACCTATAAATTAAATAATTCCTTATTGAATAAATTAAACCAAATAAATTGGTTTTGGAAACCCTACACTGAATGAACTAATAATAAACTTAAACGTTTATTATTTGTAAATAAGAAGGTCTCGAAGGCGTTCACGCGCAATGTTTACTATATACTATATGCAACGAAAAGAGATAAACTGTCGCTTTGCTGTGCTGTGTCACATTCCCTATGTATTATAATATGTATGACGAATTATGCAAGCTAGATGCTTGTGTGTATAAAAGTATTAATAAGTTAACTGGTGCCATTCACCGGTACACTGTAATATACCGCATTACTGCTACTCCTACCGTAACGTTATATTGTTATGCGTGGCAATGCCGCCAAGAGGGAGGAATTGTGTGGTACGTCGTCACGTAAGGTATGGTTAAACCCCAAGTTTACATAGGGTGTCACGGAATAAAGTAATCTGTGATGGGTCCACGTAGACCCATATAACAGCGTAAAACTTGAGCGAAGGCTCCCGTCTATAAATAGCGAGAATTTGCAAAGAATTATTTTGTTCCAATTATGCGAACTCGAAGAAACACGGTCCAGCGGCAGCAGCCTGCAGACGAGCAGCCAAGCCAAGCCAGCCATGCCGGAACAACAGACAGAACGACAGCCAACGACAGTCGCCAAGATAGTAGCACATTGGGTAAGTGATTTTCTGTAGCATATACTGCTTGATTGAATTGTATGTATTTTGAACAGTTTTGTTTCTTTTCCTACCCCTTCATTAACCTACCTACTTTTCAACGAAAAGTTACACTGACAAACTACGAGGCGTTAAAAACTGATTCCCTACATCCCGGCACTAAAGAGTGTACTACTCGATCACGTTGGTCTTGACCACCCGACTAGTAACATCAACGTACGTATTACGAGGTGTTACTAGTTTTACAATGGCTATTTCGCTGACCAAAGCTTATTTGTAGTCTACTTATTTGTTTTACAATGATTATTTCGCTGGTTATTTCGCTGGCCTTTTACAGTGGTTATTTAGGAGGCTTTCGCCAATGTCAGCAAATAAATCTGTTGATCCAACATTGAATAATAAAAAAATGTTAAAAAGCACCTGTATTTAGTAACACATGTATATTCGTATATATTTTGATAGTCCTTATGATTTTCTATAAAATAATACCTAAAATGAGCATTTCAACATAAATGGTTCCAAAGATATTGTTACGCCGAGAGATATTAGACGTATTCAATTCTTGGAATTCCGCTGTAAACTTTTTAAATATCCTAATTCTTTTAAGGGAATAATGCCTAAATGATACAAATTTATTAAAATCAATAAATTCTATTAAATAATGTAGCAATCTATCGTTAAAATTTCATTTAATTATAAAAAGTTAAATTAATTTCTGAATTAAATACAGATTCATTCTATCTGAAAAAATATACACGCATGATGATTTCATCATGCAAGTGTTACTTCATGGGCAAGGGGAAAACTCCTCGCAATGCTAGAAATAAGAGGGAAGTGTATGAAATTATCTTTTTAACGCTTATGATTTTTTCGTTCATGTGCGTTCGAGAGAGATTATGAAAAAATAATTTAAATAATAGACTTCTAATAAGCATAAGTGAGACGAAGAGATGCAACTAACCTCTCTGCCGAAACCTAGTAAGAAAAACTCGCTGTGTATGAAATTATAAAAAGAGAAATTCAATAGAAAAATTATTCAGATTCTTCTTAAAAATTGATCACTTCACACAAATCCGTTAGTTAGATTTAAATAATCTTTAAGTACGTATATTTTTGATCTGAGTGTTTTCATTGGTTATTGTGAAAATAATGGCAGATGTTCAGATGTGAGTAGGCATTTATTTTATTATAAATTCTGATTAAGGAACTGAAACACCTAAGGTTCATTGAATTTGATTCTCAGTAAATAATTATATCTCTATATAACTAATTTTCATTTAATAACAAGCTATCAATTAATTAACCTTTATTTAAATGTTGCTTTCTAGTTTTTGTATGTACTTACGAATTGAGTCTAAAATTTACCGGTGGCGCATAAACTTTTATGCAAATGTAATAAATCAGAACATTTTGTTATTAGAATAAATCATCACACAATAAATTAAAATATTTCGTTATATTGTCAGTCCACCGATCCTTTATTAATTTCCCTCAAATTATTATTATAATTAAATTCTGCATGGTCGTTGTTTTATGTATTTTCAAGTTGGAGGAAAATTATGTTGTGTCCGTATTAATATTTATATAATTCAAATAAATTTTTACCAGTATCTATTTAATTATTTGGCAAAGTTCAGGAACCTACTAGAATTGTTGTTGGATGTAAAAAAAATTACTTATTTTCTTTTTTTTTTGCTATTTTCTGAAGTTGAGTAATTTAATGAATTGGGTGCATCGATGCATAGTGAGATCAAAGGAATAGCACCATATTACTATTCCCTTCTTTCGCTCTTGTGTTACGTTTGCTATCTCTGCTAGATTTGGGTTTGGATGATTTCTGATCTTTTCTATCATTTTCTATCTTCAGCTGCTTGCTATCGCCCACAGATCTTTTAGTTCTACATCTTTTCTAATATTTACGTTTCGGACGTATCACGGCATATGTAAGCTGATACTTAATAGTTCATTTTGAATCGTCGTTACCTTTTGATTTTGTTACTTTTCTAACTAGATGGCTCTTCATTTTATATCGTCACTTGATCTGATTATATTCAATACGGGGGATAAACCTACATTTTGTAGATGTAACAGCACTTCTTATATACATATTACTATGAGTAATGCGGGGCTTATTAGTAAGGATAAGCAATGGAAATTTGAAGACGAAGAGATGCTTAGTGACCATGCATTAATAAGTATGAGACTAACGAAATAGGTCGAGAGTGTTATCCCTATGGAAACACCAATATGGGATATGAGAAGCTTTAACCCAAAGAAACTTGTAGAGGAATTCAACAGTAATATTCCAACCACCGCATTATATAAATATTCCAGCCACCGAGCTGGATGCAGTATTCGGGAATGATCTATTAATAGATAATATAAATCTGACGTCTGAAAAAACACCACGCAGGAAATTATCAAAGGCTCGACGTAAAGGAAATAATAACTTCACTCCAAACTTAGAGCGGGCCTAAACAGAATCGAAGAGCAATACAAGACTATAATTACAAGAAGTACTGAAAGCAGCTGCAAGAAGATCAGCGACGAACTTAATGACGACCCTTACTGACTTGCGTATAAACTGAAATCCTCTTTTCTACAGCGCCTATACTAACAAGCACGCAGCCTGCGTCAACTACTACCTCCGTCAGCGAAGTAAAGGTTAGAAATTTAGGGCATGCCAATAGGTATATGAAAACAAAAAAGGCACCAGACCCGTATAAATTACCGAATGGTATACCTCGGGCGATAGCGGAAAAACATGTGAAAGTAGTAGAAGATTTTACTAACTAGAGAACATTTCCAGAAAGATTGAAGGCAGCTAAACTGATTTTGATACCAAAGGGAGGAAAACCGCCAGCACTAGCCACATTTATCGCCCTACCTGTTTACTAGATAGTATAGGACAAATGCTGGAATGGATCTTGGCTGATAGGTTAACCGAAGCTATTAATACTGACAACCTGCTTTCGACTTCTCAATTCGGCTCTCGTAAAATAAGATCTACTGTAGACGCCATACTTCAGGTTAAGACAGTAGCAGAGGATGCGAATACTGTCCCTTCAAAAATAAAAAGCATTGCTCCATGATAGCACTAGATATCCGCAATACATTTAACTTGTGGTCGTGGCCAGCTATTCTTAATGCTATGAAAACGAAAGGACAATCAAATTACCTTCAGGAAATGGTTAGCAGCTACCTCTGTAACAGAAGGCTGATACATTTCAACGAAAATGGGAGAAACGTATAATCTCGCTGCAGCAGGTGTTCTACAAAAATCGGTATCGATGAAATTTTGCACACGACATGGCCGTTATCACATCTCACCAGGACCAGAAAATGTTGTGGACGAGATTAGAATTATCCATAGCAAAAATAGATTATTAGCTCGAAACTAATGGCCTGTATCTTAAGTCACAGAAAACGGAAGTCACATGGTTATCCACTAAACGTAGCATAAGACCGCCCGAAACATCGCATAAAAGATCAAAAATATCTCTAAATGGTGTATAAAATACCTAGGAGTTACAGTAGAGACTAGTACGAATAGTAATCAGCTCGTCGTGAGGGCTACTGCAGCAAGACTTAAGGCTGCTTTGTGTAGACTGATGCCCAATGTCGGTGGGCCGACGAAGGCTCCAACACGGCTATTGGCATCAGTCATACAAACCAAGCTTCTATATGGCGCTCTAGCTTGGGTTCAGTGTACCAGGGTCAATCTAAATGTAGGTAAGTTTAGAAAACTTATGCAAAGAATGGGAATTAGGATCTGTAGATCATATATGTACGGCATATAGCTGCTTTAGAGGTATTAGCCAGGATAATACCCATCGATTCACTGGCAGAAGAGAAAAAAGGAATATATGAGGACATTGTTGGAGGACATTGGACATTGTGGCAGTAAGCGAGAGGTGTCGCAACATTAACTCGTAGACTGACCGCGGAAAAAGGACATCAAAGCTGGATACAATAAGATAATAAAGCTGCTATACAATCTAGATAATAAAGCTGACATTATCTTAAAAGGACTGGCAAACATGAAGATTCGGCATGTGGTGTCAGAGCTGTGATGACACTCCGAAGCACTCACTGTCTTACTGTGCAGTTTGGATTAGTCAGCAAATGATATCATGGCGGATGTTTGGTGATGATACAAAAAACTACAATATACTGGGTCGAATGCTATCAAAACCGTAAATCTGGGATGCCGTCGAAAACTTTATCACAAAGATAGTAAAAAGCAAGGAGGCGGACAATCATGCAGGTAGATAACATACTCTTACCAAATAAATACGAGAAGGACAACAGACATAGATTTAAATCGACGACTACAACATACCTCTAGACTTCCCGTAGTAATGCAAGCCATTCGAGGGATATTGCTAGCGCCATGTGGAGTCAGCTAGACAGGAATCTAAATGCCCTTGCGGGTTTAAAGAGTCGAGGTACTGCTCGCGTCCTTGATCTCGTTGAATAGAAACAGTCACCCAAAGGAAGGTTGGGTGAATGTTTCCTGGGTGAATGTTTCCTAAAGGAAGGACCTAGAGGAAGGTTGGGTGCAAATCCCAACATAGGTCAGCGGGAATCTAGGTCAGCTAACGAACGAAAGAGGGGGGGGCTGTCTTCGAGTAGTACCTTAACGCTATGGCCGGAGAGAGCTAGCCGTTATTAAGATGGGATAGCGGCTTAGCATGGTGGCGGAAGATTTCAACAGTAGAAACAACGGCAGCATGCAAAGCCCTAGTTAAATGGATTACTATCACTCACCAACCTGCAGTGGCTAGTGTGGTGTTTTAATTCTAAAAACCCCCAAACAAAACCAAATGAATAATACGACCAACCAAAAAAGGCCCTCAGTTCCCAGTCGCTTGTCGATCCCTGACTCCGGCAACGGTCAGACCAGACGGCAAGCAGAGTGTGCTAAAAATCTCTGGATTAGAATAGGTTGCCTTACAGGATTAAATATTGCAACATATACTGCTAAACCTTGTCTTCAAGGGAAAAAATGCTCGAAATAGAAAAGATAGAATGGGATCTAGTTGGAGTGAATGAAGTCAAGAAACCTGGAGAGGAATGTTTAAAATTGCAGTCAGGACATACATTTTCCTACAGAGGAAGTGATAGTCAAATGTTGCTTCACGGTGTAGGACTGTTAATTAATGAACGGTAGTCAAAACATATAACGCATACTAAAAGTATCTCCGACAGAGTGATTTATGTATGCCTCAAGCTGAACAACAAATATAGCATCAAATTGATCCAAGCTTATGCACCCACATCCACTCATAATGACAAAGAAGTAGAAATATCTAACGAAGATGTCTCGAACACGATGGAAGAAAATAGAACACATTAGCAGTTTCTATTGGGAGATTTGAATGCGAAATTAGGGAAGAGAGAAAGAGCCTGAAACTTGCATTGGAAATTTTAGTTATGACCAAAGAAACGACGTGGTGATACTCTTCTAAATTTTCTACAACACAACTTATTTGCTTCAAATTCGTTCTTTCCCGGAAAGTTTCAACGAAAATAGACATGGGACAGTGCTGATGGTGTGACTAAAAATGAAATCGACGATATCATCACAAATAACAAATCAACTGTTAGGAACGGTACAGTCCTAAACAACTTTACAACTGGTAGTGACCATCGAATGGTACGTTCGAAAGCTGTATTGAATTCAAGATTTCAGAGGTCAAAGCTGCGCAAAGAAATCAGATATTCTGGATATACAACGACTAAAAGAACTGAGTGCTGAGTTTACAGAAAAAATGAATGGAGATTTAGGTGTTATGGATACGGATAATTCTCATTTAGATGAACTAAACGATAAAATTGTCGATTCAATAAAAGGTTTCATGGAAACAAGATGCAAATCAGTTCATGTGAAAGAATCAAAACTCAGTAAAGAAACGTTGAGCCTCATAGCTGACAGACTGAAGTTGATAAAAGAAGGAAAAAGAAATACAATAGAATATCGAGATATCATCAAGATCATCAACAAGAAAATGAGATCTGATCTTCGTAATTATAATGTTCAATTGGCCCAAAACATAACGGAACTTAACTGCAACATGCGAGTCATAACAAAGCTAAATAACTACCGGTCTATAAGTCTACTATCACAACTCTACAAACTCTTCATAAAGGTCATCTTCACGAAACGAATTATGAAGAGGTTGGACTTCTATCAGCCTGGAGAACAAACAGGTTTCCGATCCGATTTCAGCACGAATGACCACTTACAGGTGATGAGAAGTTTGATAGAAAAGTGCAACGAATACAAGATTAGCATAGTGTTGATCTTCGTAGATTTTGAGAAAGCTTTTGATTCAGTTGAGAGATGGTCACTATTAGACTCTTTAGATGAATGCAAAGTTGACTCGAGATACTAAAATATGATTCGATATATCTATGAAAATGCAACGCCATGTGTAAAATTTTATGAAAACACAAGTAAGTTCAAGATTGGACGAGGAGTAAGACAGGGCGACACCATCTCACTTAAGTTATTTACATCAACTCTAGAAAGTATTTTCAAGAAACTAGACTGGAGCAAGTTGGGAATAAACCTAATTGGAAAGTTCTTGAGTCATCTTTGTCTCGCAGACCATATCGTTATCATAGCAGCTGATCTAGATCAAGCACAAACAAAGTTACGACAGTTAACTGAAGAGTCGAATAAAGTTGGCCTCAAGATAAACTTATCAACAACTAAAGTCATGTCGAATATTGATGATGACACAGTTATCAAAATTGGAAATGACGTCATAGAGAGGGTCGATAACTATATATACCTTAGTCACAAATTGAAATTGGGTCTAGACAACCAAACTGCAGAAGAGAAACGAAGAATTGATCTTGGTTGGGCAGCTTTTGGTACACTCAGATCGATATTTAAGAGCAAAATGAACAACAGTCTCAAACGTAAAGTATTCGATTCGTGTGACCTACCAGTGCTAACTTATGGAGCTGAAACTGTCACATTAGCAGAAGCATCTAAAAACCAGATCAGAGTAGCACATAGAGCAATGAAAACAAGTATGTTAGAAATGTCGCTCAGAGACAAAATGACAAATCAATGGATTCGACAACAAACAAAAATCGTTGATGTCATGGAACGAATAGCGTCGCTAAAATGGAATTGGGTAGGACATATTGCCAGAATGACTGATGAACGATGGACCAAATCCATTATGTCGTGGAGACCGCCCAAAACAAGACCTATGGACAGACCACCAGAACGATGGACAAACGGCATTAAAAGAACAGAAGGAACAAGTTGCTAGCAAGTGGCAATAGATCGTATGAAATAGAAGGAGCTAGAGGAGGCCTACATCGAGCAGTGGATACAAACAGACTGATTAAGATTAAGAAGAAGAGAAGCACAGTATCATCCGCAATTTGAAGTACATTAACTATCCGATATTATTCTAATTTGTTTAGGGCTGTGACATAAGCTTTGAGTTTTAACCCGAGGAGTTTATTAGGCTAATTTTCTTAAACTAAAGCGTCTCAATCGCGACAAATTAGGCTGCTAAGCGGAAAAGCAACATTTTTGAAGCTATAATAAAGGAACAAATTCAACAAGCCTAATTACAAACAATCAATTAGGCTTTAGGCTTAAACTGTTAGCAATTCAACAACTCGCTGTTATGGAACTCAAATTGTATAAAACCACAGTGAAGCCAAAGAGAAAGATGCACATACCTTTGTAGGCTTAATGCACATAGGAAAGGCTTACGACCAGATCAGGAACATGCGTATTTATATGTTGAATTTTGGTTGCCGTGATGGAGAGGAACAGGTACTGGACGATGGAGAGTGAAAGAAGGTGTAGGATATGTGAAAAAGAAGAGTACTGGGTACATTAGGTGAAAGAATGTAAGGGGATAGAGTGGAATATGGATGAAAGGATTGTAGCCGAAAATTGGGGGACCTAGATATGAAGATTTGGAAATAAAAAAAATTATGAGGGATTTAAAAAAAGGGGTAAGACTGTCGATTTCTATTACTTCGTTGAGTAATTCTTTTTTTCCTTCTCTCACTTAAATAGATATTGGGGAAATTGTACTATCTGTTTTAATAAACACATACAAATGTTTACATAGGATTACGTTATGAATAAGATATACTTGTGAAATATTAGATTAAGTATTTTGTAGATATTATGTGCCAATAAAGGTTTTTATTTCTACTACTATATTTTGGAATGGAATTATTTTAAGAACACTAGAAAAATTATTCATTTATTTACTAATTTTAAATGGCATAATTTTAAACTGATATTTAAATAGTTTTTAGTCTTAAAATTATTAATACTAATATTAATATTAAAATTACACTACTGGGTATATTATTAACTAATGATTACAATACTATACAACGATTATTACAGTACTATACTGCTACTATTAGTATTAATGCTAAGAACTAGGCAAAAAAATTTATACGTAAAGCATTAGGATTAAATTCTTTTATTCTGATAAGATTTCTAATACCCTTGAAAGCCTAATATCCTAGTTATTATCCTAATATCCTTGTTATTATTTCTAATATCCTAGTTATTATAATATAACTAAGAAAAGTTGACAAATTTTAACTATATCTTGTGACTAGTAATAACATGAGAATCTATATAAATACTAAAATCTATGGATTAAAATCTAGCTCGGTGGTTAGTACTATTCCTTTTACACACCATTAGTTATTGATAGATAGACCAGGTAAATTAATGTTGTTGAATGGAAATCCTGATGGAAAGAAGTTGTGTAAGTTAAGTCCTGCTGAACCACTAGTGATTATTGTATTAGTGGTACCTTTATTTACTCCTAAACCGCAATTGATAACTGATGAGGTACTTACACCTGGAGTTGAGTCGATTTCTTTATAATCACTCTTTAGTTCTACTCCGGCTAAACATTAAAGTTTACAATGTATTATAATAAAAACCTTCCATAGCAATCAGTTTAAGGTTAAGGAGTTATTTTAATGATTTTATGTTTTATATTAACGTAAAAGTTACTATATTAATCTGTAATTAGTCTCTGATATACTATACGCGGCAAGAAAAAATATAATTTTTCCTTAATGTAAATATGGTCAAATCTTTTGTGGTTATAAAATTTAATTTGTAACTTATGCAAGGGGAAAAGAAAAATGGTAAAATGAAATAATCTAAAAACTCATACCTGCATCTTTGCATGAGATTTTAACTTCAAGCTTCTCTGGGTTACGTAAACTATCTCGTTTCGATAAAACGCAACTTGTAGATTTTGCTGGACATGGAAGAGCTTCGCATTCTTTTTCGCAGTCGGCTAAATACAAAAAATTACTTATGATTATTACTAGTCGTTTCATGATAAGAAGATTTATTTAAAAACAATTGAATTAGCACAGATAATACAGATACATTATATAATTATTTACATCAAGAGATTTCACGAATTATAGAAAATAACATGAAATAAAATAATAGGGGTATCACATTAATAATAAATTAATTAAAACTTTCAATCAAACCCCCCTTTATTAATCAATTAATTAATAGGGGGGCTAATCACCCCTAGAAATTGCAGGGTACAATTAATTTGCAACCACCCAGCGCTATGAAAACGCTAGCGGGCATGGCTAGTGGTTTAAACTACTAAAGGCCAGAGAAAAAGATTGACACATGACCGAGGACAGATTATGTCATGTCCACTTTTACTAATACAGAAATGAGCTAACGATTGCAAGCCAAATAAAACAATGTCGTTTGTCAATTCAGTCTGTGTTGGGAGGTGTGTAGGGTGTGTAAGGAGGGACGACAAGTCCTCCTATTAATTTAATGTAGGATAGTAGGAAGATTGAAAACTAAACAATAACCTCACAACATGTATCAAAGCTATGAGGTTAGGTTAGTTTAACGTCATTAAAGTGTCAAAACTGTAAGGTTATTGTTTTTTTTCATTGTTTTCAATCTTCATATTATTCTGTATATTTTATTTTCAGTGTTCAGTGACAAGTGTTAGTAAATTAAACTTAGTTTTATTTATATAAGAACAGTTCTACTCCCACCAAATATGCGAGTAGTTACCGATTTTTTTAAGAAGGTGACTAAACCTGGAAATGAACCAAGTGCATCTAGTAATAGTGAAGTGCAAATGCACAATGTTGCTGATACTGATACACAGTCCACATGTACAACAAGCCGTAATGACAGTGATACAGCAGCAGCAATAGCATTAGCATTAACCACTGATCTGGGAACAGTCGATTCTGGTCAAGTAAAGCCTAATCTTGCCAAATGTCCTTTGACTATGCTTGGAAAACAAAAACGTTCGTTTTCAATGTCATATTAGGACATGTATCAATGATTGGAATACAATGTTGAACACGATGCAGTTTTTTGTTACGTTTGTAGAATTTATAATACAAATTTTTCATCTTCTAATGATGTCTTTACAAAAACAGAGTTTAAAACTAGAAATAATCAAAGAAAAGCTTGATAAGCATGAAAAATGCAAGATTCATGTGACATGTGTGGAAAAGTACCACATCTGTTAACAAACAAAGAAAACAGGCAGTGTTATGACTTATAACAGTAATGTCTAGTGCTCATATCTTAGAGGTAGAAAGAAATCTTTACTGCTTAAACAAAGTCATTGACATTATTTATCTTAGCACTCATAGCAGTCATGGATTATAATGAAAGATACAGTTTGAAAAAACTGTATCTTTCTGCAGTAAAACCATTCAAAATGAGATTATAGATAAGTTCTTTAATGACAACAGAAATGATAAATTGATGAGGTAAAGCACAGAGGAGTTTTATCAATAATGTTTGATGAAGCAAGATGCCATCGTGAACAACAGCTTTCCTTTTGCAACCGCTATGTAGATCAATACCTTGTTACCCATGAGAGGTTTTTATTGTTTAAGGACTGCTCGAGTGATCCTAACGCAGAAGACTTCACTGGTACGGTTTAAATATTCTTCAGAGTTTAAGATTACACAACCTAAACATTGTAACTTTAATGATGTCTGGGAAAAAGCAGGCTAAGAGCAGAGAAAAATATCCAGAAGCAGCATTTTTTCATTGATACCCACATAAAATCGCATTAGTTGTTACAGACATTTGCAGACATATTGAAAGCTCAAATTTGCTATTCAATGGATCTGAAGCCTTATACGTCTATTGTTCAGGCCTTCTAATTACACATCTTTAAAGACAGCTGCATATCTACTCCTTGTGAAAAGGCCATTTAAAATTACTGCACAGAGTACTACAAGGTGGACTTGTCGTTACAAGAACTGCGAAGAGCTTATCAAATACTTTGATAGAGTAAAGGAGACTCTGAAACTTGAAATAGAACAGTATAAAGATTCAAACGCTATAGAAGCAATCGGTCTTCTAAATACTCAAGGGCAGACTTTGTTGTGGCTCTTTTCATTTTTTGCGACATAGTTACAATCAGGCACGTTCTAAGCAAACAGCTTCAACATTAGGAGGAGCCTCACATGTTATCGAAAGCCCCTCATGTTATCCGAACCTTTAGAGAGAAAAGAAATAACAATAAGTTCTCCTTACGTGGCAGAAGATTACAAAATTTGCTGAAGTACATGACATCTCCCTGAAAAATCCTAGGAGTTCAAAAAGAAAAAGACAGTAAAATGTTCTTCTAAAGGATAATGTAGTTATGTCATCTGTCGGAAATTATCACAGCCTAGAAGCGGAGCAAGAAAATCAAAGCGATGAAAAGTATTTGCAATCCAATGTTTATTTCAGACTGCTAGATGTATTGACTGAAAGGTTAGTTGATAGGTTCAGCGAGGAATGACTAGAACTAGCTCGTGTGATTGTGTGATTTAGATTTTGAAAAATCAAAAAGGTTTTTGGAGAAATATGGTGAGGTTTTGAAAATAAATACCTCGCTACGCAAAGCAGAAATGTCTATCGCACAGAACTTTACTACACAATCACTTTCAGTTTCCAATTTTTCTGGGTACTAATATGGTTTATCCTAAATTATTTGTAAATAGTAATCAATAAATTCCTACTAAGAATTTTCAAAATGCAGAATGGAATCAATATTCGGAGTTTTGCAGCTCTCTGGATCATGTGATTGTCAACTAGAATTCTTTAACTGAAGTTATGTCAGAGTCTTCAGCTAAAAACGAAAAACAATCCCGGATTTCCGAGTATTTCATTGATTCCTTTTTTTTAAAACAATACTTTCCTCCTCACATAGATAATACAGACTTTCTTCATCCGTTAACTAAACCTTTAGAATGTGATAAACTTATGGATATAGTGAAATCCCTAAAGGACTTTATTACTGATTTGGATGAGATTCTTATTCTATGATTTTTCATCTTCCACAACAATGTTTTTTACAATTATTATCCTTCTTTAATTAATTCCTCAAAGCAATGATTATCCCGGATTCTTTGAAGATGTTTAAAATCTTTCCCCTCTTATAACCTGGAAAGGATTCTAACATTTATACCAGCTACAGACCTACTACTTTATATTCATCTACGAGAAAACCTTTCAAACAGCTTCTTAAGGTCAGGTTAGATTGGTAGATAGACGTAAATAATGTTCTTCCGTCTTGTATATTTGGTTTTAGAAGAGGGTTTCAGGCCTCTGATTGTATTCTTCTTTTGTATAGTGATCTAGTCAAGACTTTTTTTGTGACTCAAAAGTGATGTTTCTCTCTTTTCTTGGATTTAAATAAGACCTATGATTCAGTTATTGATAATATTTTATGTTCGATTTTGAGCAAATTTAATCTTCCATTGGAGTTTATTAACCTTATTTATACTCTGCTCTCTTTTAAATAAAATTCTTTTTCATGATCCTTCCTCGTTTCAGACTTGCCCAATTTTCATTTCTGAGTCCAATCCTCCTTAATTTATTCTTAATTAAGACTAAATATTCTTAGGTCATTATCCTCTACATATTGAGGGAGCAGATCTTAAAGTTTTTGGCCTTTTTATTAAACATTCATTAGGTCTAGGTTGGAATACTCATCAGTTATACATACAGATTGTAATACAAACATTTTTAGTCAGGTTTATTAAATTCAGCTCTATTCAGCAAGACTAATTTTGGGTTTAATAAAATTCTCTCCTACAAGAACAATGTTAATAGAAGTTGGTGATCTTCCTTTCAAATTAAGATTTTCTTTTCTGGCTTCAAAATATCTTTTGAAATAATTTTATGTTAATTTTTCTTTAATACAAAAGTTCTTTTTCCCGGTGACCTTTTTTCCCACCATTCATTTAGCAAAAATAAACCCGTTCCTTTATTCTTTCAGGCATTCAAACGAGTTGTTCAATATACTAAATACATTCAGTTCGGGTCTAACTTTCCTTGTTATGAAATTCCGTATTCTGTTAATTTCCAGTTAGTATATTGATATAGACTCTTCTAATATCTAATGGGCTTTTTCTTTTGCAGGGTTTAAAAAATTAACTTATTCTAATCATATGGAATTTTATTCTGACGGTTCGACTAATGTAGAGTTTCAATATTATACCTTAGGGATATGTTATCTTAACTCACTCTATGAAACCTCCAAAAATATGTTCTATTTATTATGCGGAGGCTATGATTCTCCTGAAATATATGTGCTGAATTATTAAATTTAAATATAGAAACATTACATGGGTTCGGGATAAAGATGTTTATATTAAATTTTGCTGGATTCCCGGACATTCTCGGATTTCTTAGTAAGGGGAGCTTATAATCTATCCCTTGTTTCAGCTTAATTTCATAACACTGTACCACTAAGATTTATTTTTAACCGTGGTACCTTAATGTAAGTATATCTTCTGCAAAAATTGTTTGTGTTGTTTCGCGTCTTAGATTGGGTCATGGTTCTTTCCTGGCTCATCTTTTCCGTATTGAAGTTAAAGATGAGCCATTTTGTCTTTGTGGACAATTTGGTAACTTGTATCATATTTTTTTTTTAAGTAATTTGAACTTTCGTAATATTAGAGCTTTTCGCTCTACCTTGCTTTATCTTAAAGTCGAATCTCCGTTTCACATTAAATCAATTTTTGCATTCTTGTCGAGGGAAATTTGTCTTAATCTTATTAATTTCCTTGATCTACTAGAATTTAACTAGTTAAATATCATTAATCAATATATCCTAACTTACCTTTATATGCACTGTATCCTAATTTATCTAATATTCTTTCACCCTTCAACTTGGGTCAGTGATGGGTTTTAAGCAGATAAACCGATGTTAAACTGACGAGAAGATGAAGATCTCGTTGCAAATATTCGCTTATGGTGCAATTAAAAAATATTTTTATATCAAGAAATTAATAATTCCGTACAGTTTTGAGTTTTAACAGTTAACAAAAAAAATAAAATTTTAACGATATATACGAATCACATTTTTTAAACAAACGTGAGTTTGTAAATGCGCCAGTAGTTTGAGCGAAAATTCGGACGACAGAATTCTGTTATGAAATGTTCGTAGACGTATTAAATATTTATCCAGCAGTGATGAATTCGATTCTTCTGAAATTGTAGAAAAGTGGAATTGGGAAGATAAAGAGAATATTCAAAACAAAAACGATTTAAGATTTCAATTTGCGTTGTATTTTACTAAGTTGTTTGTCAGGTATAGTATAGTGGTGTCACGTATCATAGATTATCACAAAGTGTTCGAAATTGTATTTCTTATTTGGTGAAGGATCTTATTTCGGTACGCCACTGGAAAAATAGAAGAGATAATATTCGCCACCAAATAACGTTGTTTAAGCATCCTCAACTAAAGCTCGGTAAAACCCAAACTTTACCTTTTTTCGTAGTAAACAATAATCGTACGTGACAACGTTTTATTTAGCAGCTTAAAATATGCAAATCTATATAGGCGTACTTACCAACTTCTAAGAACCTGATGACATCCTGTTGCAGATTCATTAGGATGATTTAAACACTACTTCGGTATATTCATTCATACAGTAAACTTCGTGCAAGAAGTTTGTCGTCGTCGAAACAAAGCTCAACAATCGCTCGCAACCCGGTCTAATACAGAAGGGTTCGACATTTAGTGCTCTATCGTCACTTCGGTCAAAACATTCATACAATCAAGTTCGGTTGTCGTCACAAGAACAACCAATCGCTCGGAACCCGGTCTAATACAGATGGGTTTGACATTCGTGCTCTATTACATTTAATCAATTCATTAAGTTATTAATTTGTCAATTTGTGTTAGTATTGTAA
>WYDF02266435.1:0-18587 GCA_009867245.2 Adranes taylori
ATAGAACGCAACCTTGGCGGACTCCTTTCATAATATTTGTTTCCTCAGACACTGTTTCATTTATTTTGACTCTTGCCTACTGATTCCAGTACAAGTACAAGAGCTTATACTCCGCGATAATCCCAAAAGGTGTTTGACATTCTGTTATAAAAATATATTACGTTGCAACGCAACAGTGAAAATTTCATTCATGTTTCGCTCTTGAACAGACATGACAGGGAATATCTACAGAATAAGAACCACATCAAATGGTATAAGTTAAATATATAAGCTTTTTTGGATATGATGATATCCTAATAGCTTGCCAAGAACACAAACATTGAAAGCATTATCGTTAGCTATTTTTAGGAATTTCCTTTGCATTAGCGACAAAAGAATTTTATTTCCTTATTGAGCTTTTGATTGGTACTGTTCTTCTTCGTTCGTTCTTTTTAGATGGTGCCTTTTTTCAAGATATGACACGTAGAAAGATATAGAAAGTTTTTTATCTTTTCCACGTGTCTCATCACAAAGCTTTAGAGAAAACATAAATTCGCATAATATTCATTGATTCAGGATAATTTGAATGTACTCATTTCTTGTGAAGTGAGTAGTATCAATTTATATACCTCAAGAAATGTAAAATATTTTTTCTGATGAGTTTTCTCATGTCTCAAAGATATGATTTTATTAAACAATTATTTAGTGTTTCTCTATTTTTGTTGAGGTCTTCCAAACTGTATATCTCGAACGCTAAGGTTTCAACGCAAATTCTGACAGCAAATTAGAGATCGACATTTTCAATTTAGGGCTCACCCGAGCCCGCTCTAAAATATTTCATTTATGATTAAAAAGCCATTAGGGCCCTTGAGTAGTAGGCGACCGCCGATTCTGCCTTCTGAACTCATTCCAAAATCACTACAAAATGTAACGGCTCCGCGCTACTGGTATTTTTGGAGCATATATCGCGGACGACCGGATATTTCCGGAATGGATTTTTTGCGCGAAATTAGAATTTGAAAATTCATAAAATGAAATGTAACCAGATAAAAAAAGTCACTAGATTTGTAACTAGGTAGAGAATCTACGAGGGATGTACGCAAACTAATATACTGGGGCACTTCAAAAAATTATAAATAAAAATCTATTAAAACCATTGAAATGTGATTGGATAAAATTTGACAGCTGACAATTGAAAATGCAATATGGCTGACGAGAGAACATTTCTGTTGTGATATAGGAATGTGCGCGAAATTTGAATTGTTTTTCATTTGAAAAAGCATTAAATTTCAAATGAAAAGTAGCTAGATTTAAAAAGTTGCTCGATTTTATAACTAACTATAGAGATTCTATGAGGGTCTATATAAAAATAGTGTACAGGGGAATTTCAAAAAATTTTATATTATCATTTACCGCTAGATGTCACTAGATTTAGTAACTAGATTTATTAATAGATTTAAATTAGCAGAATCTGTATAAAAATATATACAAGGACGTTTCAAAAAAATTAATTTTAATTTTTAAATATGGGCTCTTAACGCATTTGAAAGCTAAAGCTGAGTATACACTTGTATTTTTGAATTTGAGATTAAAACCTTTATTCTAAATTTTAATTTTTTATACTTTTATTTTGAGCTGAAAACGTTTATTTCAAAAGCGTGCGAGTTTGTGCGATTTTTCGCGAAAAGAAAAGAACACAATACAGCAACACACACATCTAGCATAAACTCAACTGACTAAGAATAATAACAACATACAATGTGCAAAAAACGTGCAATATTTCATAACTCAATTACAGTAAGTACAATAATAATTATACATAATAAAACAAACATAAATTACAGACCAACTATTGCACATATAAGTTTGTAATACAACACCTGCGTACAAAACTTTTTCCATTATGCGTCATATGGCGTTCCAACTTATGAAATAATTATTCATAGCTTCTGTTGGCGTTGAAGTTGCGAACGGAAAAAAAAGAGGAAACACACACAAAAAAAAAGAAAGAAATCAGCGCTAGCTGTGAGGGGTGTGGGTCCATTACCAAGTACGATTATTGCTATTATTATTATTACGCGTCGTGGGATGTTTAGTACGCGTTTTAGAGCAATGAATCGTTGCACCCTTTCCTACGCAAAACTCAAACCCCTTTTACGATTCCTTTCGGGCAAACTTTAGACACACGAATTCTTCCACCAAATTTGATTATTCATTATTTAGATGAAATTAATGACTCCTGTACGACACTAGGCACGCACCAAGTATTTTTCGTGTGTATGTGTACATTGAATGAGTTCTTAGTACAATTGATATCTATGAGGGTGGTATATTTCATAATTAGTGATATGCAATTCGTTTCACAGAGTATGTTTGAAATAATAATTTTATCAATAAATAAGATTTTTGACAATGTGGACAAGTGTGAATTTTGTAAGGGCTTTTTCCACCTTGTTGGCCCGATAGAAGCAGTTTTAAGGTTTTGTTTGAAATAATAATCTTAAGTTAAACTCAAGATCATGCAAACTCAACATAATTCAGATCGCACACTCAACTCCAACCTCCGAAAGTAGCGAAGAAGATCTAGAATAATTCTACAATGACATCAGAAAGCCAATAAAGCAGACACGTAAAGAGGAGATCAACATAATAATGGGCGACTTTAACGCAAAAGTTGACCAAGGAAAGGTCGAAGATGTAATGGGCGATTACGGTCTTGGAATAAGAAATGAACGTGGAGAGATTTTAACTCAGTTCTGTGAAGAGATGAATTTCATAATTTCTAATTCTAAACTACGACCTCGTCGCTTATACACTTGGAAGTCTCCAACTGATAGAGAAGAAAGCATGGTCAGAAATCAAATTGACTTTATTTTAATAAATAAAAGATTTCGAAATGCTTTGACATCAGTGAAAACATATCCAGGAACAGATGTTCCATATGATCATAACGTGCTGCTAGGATGTATAAAGCTTAAAATTTAAAAACTTAAAAGAAAACAGAATAAGACAAGAATTCACACACATAAACTAAAACATGAAATCGTTAAGAGTAATATTGTCGAACAGCTAAATAAGAAGATCGATGAGATAAAAAAGAACATAATGGATATAAAACTCACATGGGTTGCTGCCAAAATCATAATTATAGAAACTTTCAGAGAAAAAGTTGGAACAAATACTAGAAGTAAAAGGCACAAATGGATAATAGATGAAATTCTAGAACTCCTGGAAAAACGAGGACAATAAAATAAAAATTGAACAGAATATAAGAACGTCTACAAAGAAATTAGAAATAAGATAAAACAGGCAAAAGAAGACTGGCTAAACGAACAATGCGATGAAATAGAACAACTGAACCGCCAACATGATTCGTTCAATTTACACAAAAAAGTCGAAGAAGCCGCTGGCATAAAAAAGAAAATGAGTTATGGGATCAGGGCGGATGAAAACGGATTAGCTATCGCAGATGCCGAACGAAGATTCAAGAAATGGAAAGAATATATTCAATTTCTTTTTAATGACGAAAACAGAAGGGACCTTGCAGAAAAAAGTATTACAAGACCGCCCATTACAAACAGAGAGGAAATTAACTCAATTAGCAAACTAAAAAAGGATAAGGCTATTGGTCCAGATGAAGTTTGTGGTGACTTACTAAAAGTGATCCAAGCAGACCATTTGGATATCTTAACTGACTTTTTCAACTACTTTTACGATACAGGCAATATTCTTAATGACTAGCTGATTATTCATCCCTATACCCAAAAAGCCCACATCTAAAAAATGTGAGGAATATAGATCCATCAGTCCCATGAATCACGTTTTAAAAGTATTTGGGAAAATAATATATGGACGAATATATCCTAAACTTGAACAAGACATTAGCGACACACAATTTGGCTTCAGAAATGGTCCAGGTACAAGAGAGGCCCAATTCAGTTTAAATGTTTTAATTTAGTGAAGTCTGGACGTAAATTATAATATATATATACGCTTGTTTTATTGATTTAGAAAAAGCCTTCGGCCGCGTATTTCCAATCTTTACTGGAAACACGAATCATTTGCTCAAATGGAGGAATTGGAATCCAAAAAATTTCAACTTTGTCAAGGTGTGCAACAGGGTTGTGTCGTATCTCCTTTGCTTTTTAATATTTATTCAGAAAAATTGTTACAGGAAGCTCTGGAAGAAATAAAAGACTTTACCTCTCTAAATGGAGTTTTAATCAATAATATGAGATATGCAGATGATACCGTTTTACTTGCAGGCACAGTTGAAAGACTGCAGAGACTAATAGAAACGGAGCTGAACTAATCGAAAAGGAGCTTAAACACAAACAAAATCAAAGTCATGGTAATAAGCAAAAATGTGATTGAAAATATGCAATTTCTCGTTAGAGGCTCTCCTATTGATAGAGTTACCACCATCAAATATTTAGGCGCTCAACTAAATAATAGTTGGGACCAAGAAAAAGAAATCAAAATACGAATCGAGAAGGCCAGATCCCAATTTAATCGCATGAAAACTCTGCCATGTAACATGAAGCTTAACGTACAACTAAGAACTCGCTTGTTAAAATACTACATATTCTCCATTTTAATATACGGTGTAGAATGATGGACATTAACGGATGCTGCGTGTAAACGACCGGAAGCTTTTGAAATGTGGTGTTATCGACGAATGTGGAGAATGTCTTGGATACATCACGTAACCAACGAAACTGTGAAAAAAATTATGAAATCTGTTATGGGGAAGCTAGAATACTTCGGACATATAATGCGTAGTCAAAAATACGAGTTATTACAGTTGGTTATGCAAGGCAAGATGGATGGTAGAAGAGGCCATGGAAGGTATAGAATTTCATGGCTGTATAACTTACGACAATGGACAGGAAAAACATCTGCCGAGTTATTTAGAGCTGCTGTCAATAAAGTAATTTGGACAACGTTCAATGAGGATATGGCACTGGAAGGAGAAGAAGAATTCGTTTCGCAGAGTTTGTTTGAAATAATAATTTTATCAATAAATAAGATTTTTGACAATGTGAACAAATGTGAGTTTTGTAAGAGCTTTTTCCACCTTGGTGGCTCGATGATAGCAGTTTTAAGGTTTTACTGCGTAATTAGTAATACTAAAATACTAGTGATGTGGAGTAACTAATTTTAGGTGCTAGAATTGAAACACAGCGCTTGACATCTAAATAAGAAATCTCGTTTATTGTTAATTAAAATTACTCTATACCTTATATATGAATGTATATAAAAACCTCTTTTCAAAATCTCTTACATAAATTATCCCAATAATATCTACTTTGAATTTTAATCATGCATTTCGTGAACTCCAAATGACCGGTGTATGGTTCTGCATGTAATGAAAACAATATTTTGGTTTTCATGTCATGAAGTACAAAGTTTTTGTTCTTTTTTTATCGTGGTTGGCTGACTATTCATTTCTGGATTTTCCAAAACATCCATTATTGCCAATAATGAAACATCTTTCTTCTGCAATGCTGCTACATCATTTGACTCCAGCGTACACGTAAGAACTTCTATAGCTTCTTACTACATCTCTTCGTTCGCTTGTAATACTGGATTCCTTGACAGATACTCGGCGTCTCTGTGAGCTAAACCTTTGGTATGAAGGATTGAGTAATCATACTTAAACGTCCTGATAGATTCTTTAATGATTTTAAAAAACGGAGCGCATCTTGATCGGTGACTATTTGGACATGTTTTCCATATAAAATGATCTAGATCATATAAGCTCCAAACAATACATAATGTCTCTAACTCACTTATCGTATAATTCTTTTCAGCGCGGTTTAACGTTCTAGAAATATAAGCAACATGATGTCATTTATTACCATGCTCCTCCTGAAGTAACACGCTGCCTAAGCCTTCTAGAGTTCCATCGACTCTCAGCTGAGTTGCTTCTTCCATTCTTCCATTCTTCGGGTTTACTTCTTCCATTCTTCCAGATGAACATTATACGTAACAAAAATGCAAGCTAACTTATGCTAGTTGAAACATATCTTGTTTTGATTATGTGAAATATTATCCATATGAAATTTAATAAGTATGTCACATTGCATTTATCAATATTTTAATTATTATAATTTATGCTAGATATTTTTTTAACATGAATATAATTTTTCTATTGCATTTTCCCAGAGGATTCTTTATTAAATGGGCTTAGAAGTTTTTTTTTATTAAAGGGACTTTGTTACAAATTTTTCTATTGCTCGAAAGTACTAACTTTCCTAAAGTTGTCTAGCTAAAGGTTTTTTAAGCCACGCCGAAGCGACGATGATTACACCAAATGTCCCCGGCTCTGGCAACACGCTAGAAGAGCTTGCTGTTCATATAAAAGGGCCCACCCAAGCGAACCTTAATGAAACGCATTATGAGTCTTATACTAGTTGTTTCTGAGTGAGCAAATTCGCATTTTAACTAGCATAATTCACCATTAAGTGGTTAAACGTATTCCTGAAGAGCGAGCGAAATTGCACTCTCGAATTTTGTTTGCATCAACTCAAAAAAGCTCAAATCAATAGTAATTCTCGGAACAGCAGGCCAAGTGTACACAGATACTTCATTCCCTACTTTGTGCTGGATCTTTCTTTCTCTTAACATCATCTACTCTTTAATTCTTTGCTCATATCAAGATTTTATAACCCTTCCTTGACAAATCTTCGTCATTGGGAATCCCAGAGGCCAGCGTCAGAAGAAGAGAGAAGCCAACTGCTCAATATACCGGAGATGGCACCTATAGAACTCCAAAGACACGTAACGATCACCACCGACGATTGTTCCATTGTTACTAGGCGACAGCGAATAAATCCTACAGATTCATTTTCTTCGTCACAAAATTACATCGAATCGTCAACAATTTACCTCACACAACTTTTACATCATCGTCGGATGTCCTGCAGAAGTTGATGAAAAGCCAAAATCTTATCAGAAGAACAAATTAATATCATAAATCAAATTACTTTCAGTTCGCTATTTTTACTTGCTATTTTGCTAATGGGATAGGGTGTGGAATCATCCTTGCAATTTTTGCATTAAAAATAGAAGCTATACATTGTCAGTAAAATAAAATCGCGAATAGAAGCATATATATAAAATTATAAATATTATAGAGCAATAAATCAAACAATTTCACCACGTTATTGCGTACACCATTTACGTGTTTGAGTACTTTACTATGGTTATTAATATCAGCGAATTTCTAGCCCGACCTTGAGTTATCTCATGCAATGAGAATTTTGTGTTACAAATATCCAGAATAAAATGAAAAGCAGCATAGCGGTCGTAAGATAACCTCGATCCTGCTTTGTTTAGTTGAATTCCATAACAAATTCAGGACTTCAAATGAAATCAGCTTCAAAAACTTCGGCACGAGACCAACTGTTGACCTGTGTACTAAATGTCAAACTTTTACAAAAAAGTACACACCCTGTATATCATGGATAACATATTTTTATTACAAAAAATTATTATAAATCAAATTCAGTGTAACCTAATATAAAATACTAATTTAGATTGTTGGTATTAAATAATGTTTCGATTTTATAGATTGTTAGTAAAATTTTTAATAGTAATTATTATTTGGACACCTGAATAGTTACTTGTGCGTTAACGTCGTTTATAGATATAAACAAAGATATGTACGTATTCTCTATCATAACACACACCCTTTTGTTGATCCTCACGTAAAATCATCCCTAGATTTTCTCCACCACCACCACCGTATATCTATCTATCTATTCGCAATATAGAAAACTTGATGCGGGTTTGTGGAACGGAAATCGGCTCTGACCCCGATGTTACCAAGTCCGTATGTCCGGCAGGTTTATCGTAGATGGATTTTGGGGTGTTAGAATAAAGGTAGTGGAGCGAACACTGAAATACGAATGGATTGAATGTCACCAGTGTTGTGCGTTTGTTTTACTGATAATATTTGAAGCAACTATTTTCAATAGTAACATTAATAGATGTAGAACATATTATATAAATGAAATAATTAGACAAAACACACAAATAATATAACGGATGTGTGTACCTTGCGATATACTTTTTATAGAAATTATATAAATGTGTAAGATCTGATAAATTGCATATAAGCAATTTTTATATACTGGGTGTCCCAAAAGTCCCGCTCCATAGGGACTTACAATATATGTTCAACATGGCTTCCATCCTAAGTTGATATATAATTGAATACGGTCTCCCGTGTTCCGCGCAGGATGTTGATTAGCAAACATTAGATTTTACATAATACCACACAGCACTATTCATGGGGTTGGTTTAAATTTGGATATCGTGGAGTCCATTCCACTCGTCCGCTACGACCGATCCACTGGGACAAGTTTTCATCTAGCCAATTACTAACTTGTGTACCATAGTGTGGGGGTGCACCATCATGCATGAACCATTCTGGTTTTCCAGGACCCAATAAATCCAAATAAAGTACCAGTAAATCCAAATCAGGTATTAATTCATCTCTTAACATTGCCAAGTATAGTTCACTGTTAATTGTTCCGTCAAAGAAGTAGAATCCTATGATTCGATCTTTCCACAGACCACAGCAAACCATGACGGGATGAATTTCTTGCTATTTACTACCGATGAGGGTTATTATAAAGAAAGTTATGTTGGTATACTTTACCATTTACATAAAAACTGGCGGCGAAGCCGGGGCAAGTGGCATGTCCTGATTGGCGCCGCCAGCTCTGTCATTGCCCCGGCCAGCTCTATCATTGCGCGGTCAGCTCATTCACTGCCGCGGTCTGCGGCCGTGCGCTGCAGCACCATCTAGTGGCGAGTTACAACAAAGTGGATAGCATAAAAATATTCTCTGTACTTAAATACCTATGTATATGGCGATGTATATGGCGATCATGGCGATCAGTTGAACGGTGTAGATGCTGATGTGCTGTAGCGCCACCTAGTGGCAAGTGACCACAAAAGGAATAGCATTAAAACCTTTTCCCTGAAATGCTACATATATATATACCAAATTTCATGAATGTATTGTAAATTTCCTGTTAAAAGTGGTTAAAATTTCCTGTTACTAATTATCCCATAAAAGTGGATTCCACAAGACAGGTTATTAGGAAATTATTGTGTTGTATATTTTTTATTATTGGATGTACTGTATTTTATAATGTCATAGTAATCTTGTCATTCCCCTAATAAAGCACCTTCTGAATCTACTATTCTGGTAAAAGAAAATAATCCAAAAAAATTATGACCTAAATTTATTTGTATATATTACATAGAATCAAATATTAGATATTGTTATATTACCCCGGTTAACACGACCTTGCTTCGTAAATAGTTCATTTAACTACACAAGTGCACGTCGTGCTGCATTGAAAATATTCTTTATAGTTATTTATATATATATATATATATATAAACCATAGCAATTTGTAAAATAGACGAGACTTTAGTTTAGAATACAACTAGCGTGTTTTTTATACACCCGGTGTTCAAATTTATTACTCCGCATTTAAAAATACCAAGCTTATTATTGATTTTAGTTTAGGTAATTTTCAAAAACTGCCATAGTCGCGCCAATCAAGTAACTAAAGCCGAATGGCTACTTGATTAATATGTGACCGTAATTTATTCATCGTGGTTCTGTGGGCTGCGTTGTTCTAAATTTGTGGGCTTGCCTAAATAGGGTTTTAATTTTCTTCCGTATTTATAATAAATTAATGACTCTACTCGCGGTCGTTAATTGACCAACATATTATTTTAATTTAAGTATAATGCAAAAATACTAAGGACCACCGATGTCTTCAAAAGAAGGCAAAAATAAGACAATAGAGTACTAGATGTCACATGCTATTACTTAGATTTTTCTTCTGGAAATTCGGCTGTTTTGACGGTCATATTGATCGAATTGACATGGCGCTTGTTCACTGTTGATGGTGATCAAGTAATAGTTCAGCTAGTGTGTGTAATCGGTGATGTAAAATTTGCGTGAGACTTTTATACGGAAATCTTGGCGTACATGAACTCCTTATGTATTGAAAGGGTAGTGGTAAGTATACATAGGCAGAGCTAAAAGAATAGCAACGCTTCTTCAATTAAGAAAGTTCGTTACGCCATAAAAATTATGCATAATACATAATATTACAAATTGTCTTCGAGTTTAGAAAAAAAGCATCTGCTTATCAAAATCTCCATAAATCTGTAAGATATTTGGAGATTTTTTAGCTTTTTTTGTACAGAAAAAAAGCAGTCATTTAAATGTGTAGGATATCAAAACGAAAGAGATAAGATGTCTTATTCCAAAATTTGCAATTAGATAATATATACATCTACAACTGTGTATTGATGTAATTAACATGTATACCAAATTTTTAACGCAGATGTTGCATATAAGCGCACGTGTTTAGGAATGGTCATAACTTATTCCAATTAAGGAAAACCTTACCTCTCTATTTTTATTGCTTCGATAGATGATGAAAGATGCTGAACGGCACTCATCTCGTGAAATGCATAGGTGCTTATATATTTCCAAACCCCTTAAGTACGCTTTGGCATCGGGTGATGTTTGCAAAAATTCTCTGGTTAAACACCGCATCAATTTACTCGTTTAAATTATATTATATCATTTATTAATCGTTGATTCTTAACTTATTTATTGGACTAGTTTCTAGTGAATTAAATTCATATCGATATTATTTCTTGGAAATACTTAATTGATGATTATTATATGATTGTTTTATTCATTTGTCTACTCTATTGGAAGCTGTTCAGCCGATAACAGAAGTTGCAAATTAAATATCAACATGAACATTATAGATACCGTTTCATTATTTTATGTTCAATTTTATCGTGATTTGCATTTATATTTTCATTACAATAGATTTTTGCAACAAAATTGCCCGTAGCAAATTTTAATGCTTTCAATGAATGGCTCAGGCTTGAGGCATTTCGAAACAGACACAACATTACATGGAGGAAATAATGATGTAGATCAAAATGTTATGAGCGATGTTGAAAATACATTCCAACACGTAATTGGTGAATACAGAATAGACGATGTATTTAATGCAGATGAATCCCCTCCTTTATAAAATGTTACCCAATAAATCGCTCACTTTTAATAAAGATAAATATAAAGCTGGAAAACTATCAAAACAAAGATTTACAATCCTTTTAGCAGCCGGTGCAACTGAAGAAAAACTGAAATATGATAGGTATATTAACTTGATTAAAATTTACTTTGTAATTAAATAATGAAAATCTTACTTTGTTATTAAATTAAATTCTGCAAAACATCCAAGATGGTTTGCAAAAGTAAAAAAAGAAGTTATTGATAACTTGGAAATCCAATATAACTGCTTGAATGACGACAACAATTTTTGAAGAGTCGTTCAGCGATTGATAAGCAAATAAAAGCAAAAAATAGTGAAATAATTTTATTTATTGACAATTGTACTGATATTCCTTGCAATGAACATATTGAAATTGTAGATGTCTGCCCACTTTTGTGTCTCTGTTGGTAGTAAAATATTCTAATTGCCCGATAATCCCGTTTGGTGAACCATGAACGAATTCATAGCGATGAGAAGAATTTGGTGTGTATGGCATGTGGTTTCAAAACTGAACAAAAAGGAACTTACAAGACACAAACGAATTCATACAGGAGAAGTTTTTGATTGTGCGAAATGCGGTTTTAATGCTGCACATAAAGATTATCTCATACGACACTTTCAAACTCATATAAGAAAGAAGTTTTTCGAGTGTACGTAATGTGACCACAACTGCGGATAAAGGATATCTTGTAGCACACATTCGAACTCGTTCAGGAGATATGCCATTTGCGTGTACGAAATGTGGTTTAAAAACCGCATAGAAAAAAGATCTTGTAAATCACAAACGAACTCATACAGGAGAAGTGTTTGAGTGTGCAGAATGCGGTTTTACAACTGCACATAAATTATCTTGTAAGACACTTTTGAACTCATACAGGAGAGAAGCATGGGTGCAGAGGAGGCTTTTGAGTGTACGGAATGTGACTTCGTAAGTACGAATAAAGGATATCTTGTAGCACACATTCGAACTCATACAGGAGAAAAGCAATACGAGTGTACGGAATGTGATTTAAAATGCTACACAGGAAACAGATCTTGTAAATCTTTGTTTGTGATTTATGAACCATGAACGAATTCATAGCAACAGAAACATTTGGAGTGTACGGAGTATGGTTTCAAAATTAAACGCACAGGGAAATTTGCAAGACACAAACGAATTCATACAGGAGAAGTTTTTGAGTGTGCGGAATGCGGGTTTAAAACTGCACCTAAACATGATCTTGTACGATACTTTTGAACTCATAGAAGAAAGAAGCTTTTCGAGTGTACGGAATGTGGTTTCAGAACGGCGCAGAAAGGATATGTTGTAGCACACATTCGAATCATACAGGATGTAAGGAATGTGTCATTCGAATGTACGTAATGTGTTTTAAAAAATGCATAGGAAACAAATCTTGTAAAGCACAAACGACAGGGCAGAAACCTTTCGAATGTACGGTATGTGGTTTCAAAACTGCAAAAAAGGAACATGACACAAACTCAAGAGACAAACAAACTCATATATTTGAGAAACTTTTCGTGTGTACGGAATGTGATTTCAACAGTAGACAAAGAGCTAAATGGTTGGTTCAAAAAAAAATTCACATTAAAGAGAAGCCTCCACAACAAAACTCTGTAATTTTACTGTTCTGTTGTTTTTTTATAGTATATTTTCTGAAATTTAATTGTCATTATGAATACCTAATGAAATGTTTTTAAAAATGAATGAAACTAAAAAAAGAGGAAAGTCCTACAGTATCGGACAAAACTCCTGCCACCCACCATGAAAGCTGGAACGTGCACTAGTGGGCAATAGGGACCAGGTTGGCTACCATAAAATGGAAAATGAAGTTGAACCAACTGTTGAGTGCAACATTGGCTCTCGTTCAGTATTTTTCACTTTTAATGCTTTTATATGCAAGACCTGGTCAAGATGGATTTGGAAAATAGGAAATGATCCTCTTTTTAACTTGATCATCATACATGCTCCATTACTAGTAGAGGCAACAATATCGTGCTCATATGAATGAACAAAAGATTTGATGGGAAATTTATTTCTTTCGGGGTTGTAACTAACAAAAACTCAAACGTTTCCGAAATTCATGCAGTATAAGAGGTCAAGTCGACAAATGTCCAATACTTGTTCATTAATCCAAATGAAATTTTTTTGGATACTGAAATATTGTTTTTAATATCACTTATGACTTGCTGTTTCATTCGTCGGGTTTTGAGCCCCCGATAATGATCCAACATCTATTATCAAGTCTTGAGCCATTATTAAGTTCCAGAGTCTAGTTAAAAGACAATTGTTAATTTTTAGTAGGTGAGTTGATTCTTTATCTCATTAACATTTTTTTGTACTCTGGACCGCAATTTTATTTCAATTGATATGTACCATATAATTAATTCGCTTCCGCCACTGATTCTTCTTTTTGCATTTTTTTGTTGTTGTATATAACGTAACCAACGGATAGACTAAAACGCGCGTCACGCACGATAACCCATATATCTACCTATCTCTGTCTCAGTTGGCTAGTTGTTGGCGAGGACCGCCAGTTTCACAGGAAAACAACTACACTCACAACGATGTACGAACACTATGGACGATGACAAGTGATATAGGGCTAAATGGGGTGCAGAATTGAAGAAAAATGAATGGAGCATTGAAGGGGGAAAGAGTAGGCAAAAAAGGATGACGAGAGGTAATCGCTTCTGCGGTGGACACTATCGATCATATATACGCACCCCCGTTCTATGACGCGCCGCTGAGCCTTTTAAGCACCCCCACGAATTTGTTTCTCTTATGCATTACAGGGTTGGATTAACATTTGGATATATTTATGTTGAAAAGCCATAAGTCATTACAATGTATGAAATAGGTACAAAACTAAATAGAATGCATATTATTTTAATAAATGCCTTGAAGTTTCCATTAATTCCAATATACTATGAGATATATTTGGAACATTTTTGTTGTTATCTTTTCAGGAAAGATAATCTCTTAGTCTTTTAATTCTTTTTGTTTCGACTTGTTCCAATTCAAGGTTTTTCAAAACAACTGAATTGGATTTGTTGTCATTGGTACGAGGATAGTAGGTCAGGGTTGAAGCAGAGTTTAATCTCTAATAGAGTTATGTTGTTGTTATTTGGGAAAATAAAAATGAGTATTTGGATCATATCTGGAAGTTTTGGAATTCAAATGTTAAACGTAGATTGATCTTTTAATTGTCAATTGATTGAGAGTTTTTTTTTAGTTTTGCGTGGAAGTGGTGAAATCTTCTAAAGACGAAGGATGCCCGATGCAGCCAAGAGTGTGGGATTTCTACCGCACTAAAACTCCATTCCCTGTTAGTAATGGACTGGCTGAGGAGATATGGTATTATTTCAGGAGGCTTTAGGATTTTCCATCCTCTTCAGCCTGGAATTGACTTACTAGAGTGGATTAAGTCCCGATATTTGCTTTGTACATTTTTGTGTCTTGGGTTCGTGTAACGTAGTTTTGCGTTTGAATGGAGTTTGATTTGAAAGTCTAAAATTCAGAATAGGTGAATACTGAGTTTACTACGATTATAAAGTCTTTCTTGTATCTTTGTACGAGGGTATTTGATAGTATGGGATTTAGAAACTTTAATTGTGAATTTAGAGCAGGCATGCCCTGTGCTTTTAAACTCATTATTATATGTTTCGGTTTTTATTAGTTTTGACAAATTGCAGGTTGGAGTTTTAGAATGGAAGCTGTTATTAGTTAAATTTATTTTAGGAATAGATTCTGCTATTTTTATTAGATAGGTGTAATCCGAGACACTTTTAGGCTCCCTTCCATCATTTCAAAATAAAGAAGTATTCACAACACTTTTGTGTAATTTTAATTTTTTTATTTTGATAATATTAAAGCAAAAACCTTTTTTTGCTTTTTACCTTTCGTGGAAGCAATGCAACAATGGAATAATTCAAAGCGTACGAAAATTTAAAGTACGAAATTCAAAGAAATTCAACGTTTTTATGAAGTTTTTTATACTTGTATGTATGCCTTTCTCAACATTTTTTTTTTAGTAGGAATGGATCGGGAAGGGAGCAATATTAGCAAAAAACGGCAGCGGAACGAATGGGATATGTATGGAAAAAAGTTTGCGGAATCAGTAAGAATGGGGATTTAGATGGGATTTAAAATTTATGCAAGAGAAGTATACTGTTGTATGGGGCGAAAGTGTGGCCGGTGAAAGAAAGAAAGGAAGAAGATCGACAGAATGAGAATGAAGTATATGAAGAAAAGTGTTAGAGGTGGAAAAGTCGACTCCGAATGAAATGCTGTTGGAGGAATTGAATGAATACAAATGTTGGGTACATGGAGCCAAGAAGATGGTAAAGCATGAAAGACTGGTGATGAAGTATGATGAGGAGAGAATTGTAAGAAGAATATATGTGAAATCAATGATGGAGATAGAGGTGTGGATGGTCAATGTATGGATGGTATAAAAGGAGAGGAAAAGTATGAATTGTGAGGTCGAGGTTAAACAAACTTTGCAGGGTGTGGAAATACAAGTGAGACATGAAGAATAAGAATGATAGATACAATACAAAATATAAATTTTTAATGGTTAAATGTATTTTACCAGAATATTTGAAATCGGGGAAAAGTATGATAGTAAAGAATAATAGCAAGGTTTAGTTATGGTAGCAAGGAAAGGGAAAATAAGAATTGGATAGTAGCGAATGATGACAGGAAGTACATGGGGCATGGGGTAAGGGACATAGAAGTAATGGAGAAAATAATGTTTGAGATTAATAAGTTTGTGTAGTAGAAATGGTGAATGGTTGCAGTGTGGGAGTGAGAGTGGATTCATGGGAAAAGGGGTCCAAGAGAGGATGTGAAAATAAATTACGAATAGAAGGTGGTTGGATAGGATGTTTGGAAATGATGTTTGTTAGGGGTTGTGAGTTATAAGGATAAGAGGTAGGAAATGGAAAAGAAGAAAAAGAATAAGGAAAGAGATAAAATAAAAATAATTAAGAAGGCAGGGGGAAAAGTAGACGTTGTCTTTTACATGTTTTTTTGTTTTATTGTAAAACATTCTGATTATAGTTGTATGCCAATAAATGTTTATTAATATTAAATATATACTTTTTTCTGTTTTTTTACTTTTTATGCAATTGAATAATTTTTATACTCGTCGAAAGATGTGTGCTGAGTCTAAAATTCTTATGGATATTCCCTCTATGGACGCCGCTGGCGCTCAAGAGAATTACGTTGGATTTAAACTAGAAAAGACGCACCACAATTCAGTCCATATAGCATCAATCTATTATTCTGTCCAAACTTCGATTCATCATTTAAAGGTATATCCAAATCTGCCAAAGTTGGTCCTTCTATGAAAATAGCTTGCTCATGAATTCGAAAGTACTAAATCCATTAGATTAGTGAAATTTTATGTATTTGTGACCTTTGGTCTATTCTTAAAAAGGCTAAGGATTTGAGACTACTGAGAATGACAAGCATGCGAAATAAAACTAAATAAAAAGTGGATATTAATTTAGGAGAAAAGTTAATAAAAAAATAAAAACACATGCGAAACAAGACACAGAAAATAAAAAATATTTAATATTCAGTGATATGAACAAGGATATATAATAACATAATTAAATTAATACAATATGGAAATCGCAGTTCGAACAGACAGTAATCCAATCAAAGAAAAATTTGTAAAAAGAAGCAACTAGTGCAATAAATTAAAATGTGAACCTCCTATAAATCATATATAGGATAAATGAACATAACTTCAAAACAAGATTCAGAGAATATCAATAAGCAAAAAGAAGACCAGGCATACAATTCCCACTACGCAGATCACTTACTAAAATATGACCATCCAATTGACGACAATATTGAACACGCTACCAATATTGAAAACTGCAACAAAAACCTGGACTTCAACATATAAAATATATCAAATTAAATTTCATAAAAACTTAGCAAATGAACAGCCAAATTGCAAACTTCTAATGATCACTAAAATTATTACAAAAAGAAGAATCACATAACAACTAAATAACCATGGCAACACTGCATTCCAAATTACCCATTATGAAAACGCATTCTGAACAGAAAATAATCTAAGCAAAGATAAATTTGTAAAAAGAAGCAACTGGGGCAACAATATAAACTGTAAACCTGCTATAAATCATATATACGATAAATGAACATAATTTCAAAACAAAATTCAGAGAACGTCAATATGCAATAAGACCATACATAAACAATTCCTACTACACGGGACACCTACTAAAATATAACCATCCAATTGACGACACTACCAATATTGAACACGCTACAATATTGAAAATTGCAACAAAAACATGGGCATCAACATATAAAAATATATCAAATTAAAATTCATAAAAACTAAAATTACTACAAAAAGAAGAATCACGTAATAACAATAGAAACAGGAATTGATAAATAACCATGGCAACCCCACATTCCGAACAGAAATTCCGCATTATGTAAATCGCATTTCGAACAGAAAATAATCTAAGTAAAGGAAAATTGGTAAAAAGGAGCCTCGGGGCAACAAATTAAATTGTAAATCTGCTATAAATCTTATATAGGAGAAATGAACATAATTTTAAAATAAGATTCAGAGAACATCAATAAGCAATTAGAAGACTAGACATAAACAATTCCCACTACCAAGATCACTTACTAAAATATGACCATCCGATGGACACAATAGAAAACACACTGCGAATATTGAAGACAGCGACAAAAACCTGGACATCAACATATAAAATATATTAAATTAAAATTAGTGAAAATTTGGTAAATGAACAGTCATATTGCAAACTTCTAATGACCACTAGAATTACTACAAAAAGAAGAAGCACATAACAATAATAGAAACAGGAATAAAAAATAACCATGGCATTGCTGCATTTCGAACATAAATTCCGCATTAAGAAAGTAGCATTCCGAACAGATAATAATTTATGCAAAGACAAATTCGTAATAAGAAGCAACTGGGGCAACAAATTAAATTGTAAACCTGCTATAAATTTTAACATAATTTTAAAACAAGATTCAGAAAACATGAATATACAATAAGAAAATCAGCAATAAACAATTTTCACTACGCAGATTACCTACTAAAATATGACCATCCAATCGACACAATAGAGAACACACTACCAATATTGGAAACAGTAACACAAACTTGGTCATCAACATATCAAATATATGAAAATAAAAATTTATAAATATTATAAATGCTACAAAAGGAAGACTATAAATTTATAAATACTACAAAAAGAAAAAGCACATAACAATAGAAACATGGATAAATAAATATGGCAACACCGCCAAGAAGAATAAAACATAAGAATTTGACATTCCAAATCAACAAAAGAAATGTATGTACATAATAAATATTTTATAATAATATATATATATATATATATATATATTAATTTAAAAATAAATATATTTATATATTAATATATATAGAAATTATTTATAAATAT
>WYDF02266446.1:6977-18586 GCA_009867245.2 Adranes taylori
TAAAGCTTCTCGTACTTTCTTTTTCAAAAACTAACACTTTTCATTGTACGTATCTTTTCCCTACATTCTTTATTTTACTCGTATCTCCTTGTTTCCACACCGTATATTTACTTTACATCTATCTTTCTTTCAATAGCAGCTACGCCATTTATGATAACCTAATCTCTGTCCTCGAGCATACTTTTATATTATTTTTTTTTCTTTATTTCCCATATATATCTATTATCCCTCGTTTCAACAATATTCTTTATTTCACATTCTTCATTCAGATCCTACTCAACTGACCCGTACGTTTGAGTTAAACCTGCTACTTGAGTTACCACATTGCTTGAGATTTATTAAATCCTCCATTCCTTACTCCTTTCTTCTCACACCCGGGTATTTCTTCTCACTCCTTTATCATTTTTTCCATACACCCTCTATAATTTACTTCAAATGCTTTTTTCCCATATACGCCACTCCAAATCTTTCTGGTTGCCCCCTCTAACACTTTCTCTCTTTCCAGCATTTCCGCTTTTGTCCCTAATCAAATTACTTGTAACATTACTCAACTTTTATACATATTCTTTTGTATCCCTCTCCTATCCTTTTCCTCCATTTTTCAATACCAATTTTATTTTTAATTATCTTTTCCCATACTCTCAAACTTATATCAATCTGTTCCATTCTTCCCCCAACGTTTTCCATATTCCTGAAATACTTCCTTTCTTTTTCAAGAACTCACACTTTGCAGTGTACATTTTCCTACATTCTTTATTTTATCAATATATTCTTGTTTCCACACCCTGAATTTACTTTTCATCTCTCTTTCAATAGCGTGCATGCCATTAATGCTATCCCCATCTATATATTCTTGAGTCTACTTTTATATTTTTCTTTTTCCTTTATTCCCCACATTCATACATATATATCACATCTCTCGTTTGCACAATATTGTATATTTCACATCCCCCACTCACATCGCTTTCAAATGACCAGTATGTTTCAACAGGAAACTGGTCTCATTCAACTCTATCACCTATAATTACACCTTTAATACTATCCCCTGCACTTTCATCCATTAAAACATAATCTATAACAGAATCATCTCCGTGTCCCCTATACGAAAATTCTCCAGTCCAGTCCTCATTCTTACACCCACTTCCCACATTAAGTCCCCTTTCTCCATCCATTCCAAAACACATATTCCTTTTTTATTTATTTTGTGTTTATCTTTAGATTTTCTTTCTATCCATTCTCCATCTATCCCTAAAGTACACTCCCGGTTTTCTTCTATTCTAACATTCCAATCACCAATAATTGTTAACGTATCATACCTCCCTCGCACATCACATAAATATCCACTCAAACTTTTCGTAAATTCCTTCCACTCCATATATACAAAAGCAAACAACCTTTTTCTTCTCCTATAGACAAATAAATTACATTTATACAAACCTACTGCAAACCTTGCAACCACCTCCATATATTCCCCTTTTCACACCTATCACTATACCACCAATCACCTTACCTTTCTTATACACCCTACTTGTTCTTTCAAACTCCATACATATCTGAGGCAAGCCTTTTCCTACCTTTTCCCATCCATTTCTCTCAACCCAAGTTTCTCCCAAGATTCTCAACCAATTCTTTTCTCCTCTCTTGCATCATCTTCATCTCTGGTTTACACAATTGCGTCCATCACCATTCCCGACATATTATCCCCAACATAACCTGTAACATAGCATGTTACGTCAAATAAATTATATAAATCAATTGCGTCACCACGGCACTGGGAAAAGCCCGTTAATGAAATAAAAGTAAATATAGTTGAAAGACGCGATGATAACAATAGAGAGCTGTAGATGATTGTTGTTCGTTGCTAGCTCACTCGTACACACTTTGGCAGTGGCTAATTTGTGTTACAGGGAACGCGTGTAGCGTTCGCTGTCCGTCCGTGGATATAAAATGCGGTCTTAGAAACAGGTCCGCTAGTAACTGGTATATACGTATTGGCATGTCGTCGTGCGTAGACTGTTGTGGCTGCACTTTAATGAATTAAGACCGTATCAGGAAATAAATATGTGGATTACTACACACTGACCCTTATAAAGGAGCCAAAGTTGTGTGACAGCTCACGGCTATAAATAGCACTATTTTGCATAGAATATTTTAGTTCATTTCATGAACTCAAAGCAACAGCAGCAGCAGCCGACAATAAGCGACAGCCAGCGATAACCGCCTGAGAAGTAAGCATTTGGTGATCGTTTTCATATATTTTACACTGTTCTATTGCATATATTTTAAATAGCTTTGTTTCTCTTTTTATCTTACCTATTTCCTATACTACTAGACTGTATGTTTCTAATCCGTGTCAGCCAGAGTTAGTCACAGTCGCTCAGGAACCTTAACACCCGTGTCCTCCCAGGTGTTGAGTGATATATAGTGGTTTCCCTTTACACCTACTATATGTACCACTAGAGTTTATGTTACTACCCCGTGTCAGCCCAGGTTAGTTACAGTCATCTACAGTGGTTCCTAATATTCCTGCTATTACCGTTGTCCGAATAATTTAGCTAAAGTAGAGGCCATTAACGGGCTACTGTTTGATTTGACATGTAATTAATTGATTTTTAATTTTGTATTTCTGTCTTTGTTTGTGTGTTGAAGACCAATACACGTATTTTGTACAACCGTTAATGCTGTTTGACTAATTAGCAGTAAGTTTTTTTCAGCTGCCCGCAAGATCTCCAAAACCTGGACTACTCATTTACTCGTAGCTACCCGTGCCCTCAGTAGGTCCACTGAGGATCGGAGGAACATGATCAGTCCCATAGTCCGGTCACACGTTAAACGGACCTGGTGCCCAAGAACCACGTATCCGGAAGATAGCAAATTCTGAAATAATAAGATATTTGTTTGTGCCATCTGTGAAAGTCGATGGAACACCCCATTAGCAGCGTCGCGAGTGGGAGCCTGTCACCGACCTCTAAAATTCCTGTTGTCATTACCGACTTCTATATCTTGATCTACTCGGTCTAAGCTGCAACTTGAGTGACTATATTGTTTGCGATTTATTAAATCCTCCACTCCACCCGGGCTATTCCTTCGCACTTCTTCATTATGTCATTCATAGATTACTCCACATGCTTCTTTCCGGTATACTTCACTCCTAATCCTTTCTAATCGACTCCTAATCCTTTCTAGTTTCCAGCATTTCCACTTTCGCACCTACTCGAATAACTTTTCCTGGCCAGCATCAATTTCTCTTCATCCCATACATATTTATGTACTCCAACTCACGCTTTCTTGTATCCAACTTCAAGTGCTGCCATTATTTTTCAGGGTTTCACAAGCTTCCATGTCAAAACTGATGTCAAATATGAAGAATTGAAGGAGCTTCCTTTAGATATATATTTTTTTGTTCTAGCATCACTCAACTTATATAATCATTTGTTTTGTTTTCCAAGATATTGTAATCCTTGGTTTTATATCTAAGGCCAAAAGTGTTTCACAAGTTTTCAAGCACATAAAATTTAATTTTCAACAAAAAATAAATACTTTCTGCAAACCGATCAAGATATAACACTTGTTGACACTGACTTGCTAACGCAGTGTGCGAGCTATTAAAAAGAAGGTCAAGCCAATAGACCTTCTTTTTAAAAAAAATTATTATTTATTTTTTAAATTATTTTACAAATTAAAGATTTTTGATTTATGTTACTAATTTTATTTTCTTACTTACAACATTATATAAATGACACTTGAATACGTTTTATAATTTGCCAAGATAAAGCAATTTATTTAGTTACATTAATAATTTCATATGATTAATACATTTACGATTGCTAAGTCTAAGCGAATGGTTTTACTTGTTAATTTTTTTAAAATTTATTACACAATACTTATTAAACTCATTATGCAAGATTAACAATAATGGTTTATACTTTAATTAATATTTATAACATTTAAATTAACTTATGTTGCAACATCATCCAATATTAAGATGGCTGCCGCGTTCTATATTATGCACGTAATTGCTTAATTACTAAAAGTAACAAGAGGGTATCAGCGCAATCGCTGCTATTTATATGGTTTGCTGTCGTGCGTTCGTTTCCACGATGGCGAACAAACGAATAGATACGAATCGCTCTTCCGGGTGTCTCCGATATTGATATTTTACTGATCGAAATGGTTGAAGTATAGAGATGCGGGTATATATCTCCGGTTCCAATTTTTCAATTGAAACGTGAATGGAAAGCGTTTAACAGTCAATAAATAAAAATTTGAAGTTGTTGGAATACTTTGTATTTAAAGATTTCAAATATGACTCCATTTTGCGATTCCTTTTACTTGGAAAATATTAACTTGAAAATAGTAGCTGTCTATAAGTTTTATCTTCTTTCTAACATACTTATTTTTCGAGACTAATCGCGATCTATTTATTAAAAATATTTGTTTCACTTCAAATACATACGATATTAACGAGTGTAACGATGTAATTAATTTATTCGTGTTGAAATATTCTTGCAATTAGTTTGATTCACTTAATGAGTGCCTTTCATTGAAATATAGATTACAAATTATGTATACTTTAATTACGTTAAGTATGCATCTATGTTTATTACAGCTTCTAAATTGTTCAGTGTAGATAATGATGGAAATGCAGCCTATATTATAGCATACCATCATCCATCAGCTAAATCAGAGTTTCCCAACATTCTTTGCGTGGAGCATCCCTTGATTATAATTATATTTTCATTCCTGCTCCCCCCCCCCCCCTCCCCTAACCTAACCTAATCTACAATCGTTTATTGGATTTTTCTTTGGAAAATGTAAACGAATTGCAATCGTGCCCCACTGGTTGGGAAGTCATGAGCTAAATCTTAATGAATAGTAAGATAGATCTCTATTTCAATACAAATCGTTCAACGCTATATTAATCTTATTTTGATAGAAAACGGCACCGTTGCAAAATGATGCATATAGAGATATAGGAAATATGAGACAAATTTTTTATTAAATCGGCAAAAGAAGTAAAAAGTGACATGAAAACCCATAAGAATGTTTTTTTACTATAGGTATATAGTACATGTACAGGATGTCCTAATGGCGAAGAAAGAAAGACAAGTAGGAAAAAGACAGAGTTGATACATATCATGACATCTTTAATCTACACAAGGTATTAAAGGAAGGATCGGGTATTTATAACAATAATCACACTGGAAAAATAAGAAATGAAAATGGAAATATTACTTTGGACGTTTTAGACATCCAAGTGACTTTCTACCACTTTTTAGAAAATTGTAAATGGCGTGCACTTGAAAATGACACCTTATTGAATGGCCCCTTAAAATGAAAACTCGGCACATACATTATTTTGAAATAGAGAGGATTTCTTGTGGTACAAAACTTTGTGGCTTTCTTTTAATATCTGTTGTAACAAAGCATGTTACAAGAAAAAAGTATCTATGAAATTACGTAATCCTTCATAATAAATTCAATCGATTAAATAGAACTAAAATAATAAATTTAAACGCATATTACTTATTGAAAGATAGGAAGGTGCTTCGTCTCACGCACCAGACGCCTATTGTCGTTTTTGTGTGTTGTGTTGTTTATCACACGCGTTATCTATGTTTAATATGTATTACATTTTCCATATATGATGTGTATGACTGTTTATTCACGCTAAATGTGTCTATATAAAAAGTATATCCACTCACTCTACTTTTACCTGTGTAAGAGATCGCATTAAAAACAAAAGAATGTGTTTGGCTGTTTATCGCTACTGCTGGTCTGACTGTTTCCACTGTAACGCGAAAAGTGTCGCTGAAAGAGAAATTGTGTGTTACGCTACCACACAGAGTGAATAAATACCGAGATTTGCATAGGATTATGTGTGAAGATTGTTTCAGGTAGTAAGAGACGTATGATTGGTTACACACAGATACGTATACGTCGCAAAAAGTAATTACTGCTGACATGTGTAAAAAATATATGTATAATAAATTTTAGAGTTTTTTTTTCGATTCATGTAAAGAAAAGTTTAAAGCAGTTTATTATTATTGTGAGAAAAAATTATGAACAGTAATGTTTTTCACTTTGTGTGTGTGTGTGTTACAAACAGAGCAAAATGAAGCCTGTAAAATTAGTCGTACAAATTTTTTATTTAGTAGCATAATGTTATGTAGATAAAGATGCAAAATTATATCCTTATATGGATCGGGAGTACTTTTTATTTACATCAAAGATGCAATGCCGCGCGGCTAACACACAAGACAGATATATTTGTTTCTATTTAAACTTTATAAGATAATATTAAATAGAACATTATATAATTACAGAAACAAACTCTTATGCCGTGACAAATAAATAAGTTATTAAGTTACAATAACACATAATCGTTAATCTTTATTGCAGTAATAAATATGTACTCCAATGTATTAAATAAGAACAACAAACTGTTGAAACAATAATGCATGGATAATTTAAGTACGGTTCAATGGAATGTATACAACAAGTAGACATTTTCATTGAATTTATATTTTCTAATAAGTTTAATAATAATAATCGTTGTGCGGTAAATTTAAAAATGAGACAATACGCTATATAGCTTTATGAATCAATTAGTGGCACAATAGAGCAAAAACAATCTCGGCAGAACACGTAAACACGAGATTTTAATTTTATAATTATTAAGAGGTATTTTTCTTTTACCGTAAATAACTATTTATTATAATTGTGTCATCTTGATTAGACATAAATGAAAATATACATTTAATTGTATTTTATATGTATGTACCAAATCAATTTATCTGTATAAAGGCGTGTAAGCTTGTATAACTAAAATATATAAATAAAACTAATAGACCTCAATTTTCATCTTATTCGCAGAAATTAAATACTCTAAGCCGATTTTGAGCAATAAACATAATTTTAAAAACTTTTTATACTTTATGAGAGCCCTCGTGATTCTCTTTACAACAATACCTAGCATGTGTGATGTAATTTAAATAGTTCCAAAGATATAGTCCCTAATATCGTAAAAATTCTTTTATACGAAATATTATATATTATGTAACTTTATTACGAAATAAGTTAGAAAACATCTTGTAGGAACAAATATTTTAGATTTTCGGATTTCTATAAGAGTTTCTATAAGATTTTGTCAGTGTAGGGGTGGAGGGGGGGGGGGAGGAGGAAGTTCAAATCATAACTTCAGGATAGGCCTTAAACCGATCGTATATATACGCCATCCGAATATTTTGAGATATGCTCATTTTAGTAGAATATATAAATTTTAATTAGACTTAAATAATGAAATAATAAAACGAGCCCTTTTACTTATAAAAATAAATAACACTTAAATATTTTTATATACAATTTGTACATAGCATCTAAATCTTAAATTTAGATGCTATGTACAAATCTGATACATAATGCTATCAGATTCTGATATCGAGTCGAGTCGGATATTTAATATGCTAGTGCAGCGGTTCTCAACCTTTTTTTTATCGCGTACCACCACAAGGAAATCACATAAAGTGTATGCGATTTCCTGTTTAATGTCATAAACTATAGTACTACCAGAATTTGAAAAAATTTTTTTACTAATTTTGCTAAAAAAAGCGTCTCAAATAATAATAAAGTTATGGAAGGGACCATATTTTACGTACATGTACCACAGGTTGAGAATCCCTGTGCTAGTGGATATAGAATGTTCTTAAAATTATATATATACATGTATATATTTATCATAAAACTGCTGCCACTACGGGTTGATGTAAGTCTTCTAAAATATTGGCATTGAATTAGTTCGTACATTTATTTCATCCAAGAATGTCACGATATGTCGTTGACTACATTTGTTATAAACACAATTAATCATTACCCCTTGAAAACAAAAGTAATATTTATATATTTGATACAAAATACATCACATTTCTATAAAATTTTTACTTATAATCTAAATATTGAATAAAATGAGAATTTAAACTCCTTTTCCCTAAATGTACCATTATATTTTTAAAATGATATTAAATATTTCTATAAACAATATTGGTTATTAATAACGTCAAAATATTCAATGTAAAAGCGTAGAAAGTACGGTTTTGTCGCGTTGCTACAATTTTGTGTTTCTATGCTAATCGATTTTTACCCTAAACAACTATTCTGCTAATTGAATTTAGTTCATGATCGTGACATCGCACGTTTTTTTCTTTCAATGACAAAATTGTAGCATTTTACGTAACAATGTTTATTGCGGTATAATAACTGTTTTCAGTCTAGAGAATTTTCAAACACATACAACAAGATTTCTAATAATGTGTTTTATGACTTAATAACATATATGATTTGATCTTATATGGTAATGACATACAAACAAATTATAATAAATATTAAAATCTAATTTTATCTATTTCTATGGATGAGTATACGGTATTAAATTTAAAAATAAAAATAGATTTCTAAAATAATTTTTAATATTGAATAAAAGTTTCTCTTCTTCTTTTTTCGTAAATTAAATTCACTATTATGAAGTCTTCTGGCTGCTATAAAAATAATATTTACTTTTAATATCGTTTCGCCTGACCATTATTTGAACATTTAGGCTTTGTCAATTTAAACATAATTGTAAAGTGATATGTATGTGTACACCAAAATTTGAACCAAGTAACAGATAAAACAGGTTTGCAAGAATTAAATTAAAAATAAGGAAGTACCAGGAAAATATTTTATATAAATTTAGTTTGTTTCAAGCCTAACAGTATGAACTAATTTTTCCAAACATCTTCCCATTGTTATTTTATTACTCAAGTTGTGTCAATCGTTCATTTAATTTTATGAATTTGGTACACCGTTTTTAGATTTATGAAGCAAATCAAAAAATACAAGTGCGTACTCAACTTTAACTTTAAAAAAATATGTATATTTATACGTTAATGTAAACGAAAATGAACATTATTATGTTTTTATTCATATTTTGATACTATTGTACTGAAGATTTATCTCAATATTGAAACGTAATTGATATTATAGACACTCATATAGACATATAGAGAGAACATATTCAATAGAGAGAACATATTCAAACACTATGGTTAAGACATAATTGATTTTTGTAAAAAAAATTTCAACGCCCCTGTACAATTTTTTTATATCGACCCTGGTAGAATTTAGTTGCAAATCATTAATTTTTATTTTAAATCTAGTTGCTTTTTATTTTAAATCTAGTTATATTTCAGTTTAAATCTAGTTCCTTTTTTATTCAATGTTTTTAATCGCCCCTGTATATTATTTTTATATTATCCCTGGTAATATCTAGGAATAAATCTAGTTCCTTTTCATTTCAAATCTAGTTACAAAATCTAGTGATGTCTAGCGTTAAATAATATAAAAAATTTTGATCGCCCCTGTACATTATTTTTATATTGATCCTGGTAATATCGAGTTACAAATTTTGTTACTGTTCATTTTAAATTTTTATTACAAAATCTAGTGTCATCCAGCGTTAAATAATATTAAATTTTTTGATCGGCCTTGTACATTATTTTTATATGTACTTTTAAAGAACAATAATCGCTTCTAACTATAAGCGATAACAATAATTTTAATTAAGAGTGAGCTCTAGAACTTTCCCGAATGTACTGGAACAATAAATATCCGGTAGGAAGACAATTATTTCGCTCGCGAGTCCGAATGAAAACGGAAGGTTACGAGTAGAGACGATGGTACGATGAGTTGCGTGCACCTGGCCATCTATGATTCAGAGTTTTTTATAGAGAATATATTTCGTACAATTTGACACTAACAGAAATCGAAGTGAATATGCTACCAATTTCGCCTTGTCGGACAAGATAACAGGATTTGGTTGTAAAGATTATTATGACTCTCTTTTGGCAGCTTAACATTTGCTACGCTATGAGAGGATCTACTAACCGAGGCTAAGTTATCTCGCAAGTGGTTTTCCAACGTAGATTTTCAAATAGTATGACTCTTTATTAGTATGACTGTTTATTAGGATTCAAACATCTAATTAATTTGCAGTTTGCAGGCTGTTGTAATTGGGTAGCCATTTCCATCGTTACAATATCTAGTTACTGTTCATTTTAAATTTTGTTAGAAAATCTAGTGTCATCTAGCGTTAAATAATATTAAAAATTTTTATTGCCCTGTACATAATTTTTATATTGACCCTGGTAATATCTACTCACAAATCTAGTTACTGTTCATATTAAATCATGTTACAAAATCTAGTGTCATCTAGCATTAAATAAAATTAATTTTTATGATTGCACCTGTACATTATTTTTATATTGACCCGGGTAATATCTACTCACAAATCTAGCTTTTCATTTTATATCTAGTTACAAAATCGCGTGATATCTAGCATTAAAAAATATTTAATTTTTTGAACGCCCCTGTACATCATTTTTATATTGACGTTGGTAAAATCTCCTACGTAATGAGTCCTACGATTCGGTAATAAGTCCTACGTTTTGTTATATCTTGCATAAAACAAAAGTTGAACCTTTTAATTTTGACTGTCACCTTATAACTCGTAAATTGAATTTACACAATAGTTCCTTAGGATTAATTAACTTAAACTTCCGTGACCTAAAAATAGCCTACCTTATAAATCGACTACCAATCATCTTCCGGTATCCGTACTTGCCTACGGCACGGACAGCTTTGCTGTCCATTTTGCCGCGACCTCGGCCTCACTCTCTCTCTCTGTCTGTTTTTTCTCGTATTTGCCTATGCCGCTCTCTCTCTCTCTCTGTTTTTTCTCGTATTTGCCTATGCCGCTCTCTCTCTCTCTCTCTCTCTCTCTCTCTCTCTCTCTCTCTCTCTCTCTCCCTCTCTGTCTCTGTCTCCTTCTGTCTCTTTCTGTCTCTTTCTGTCTCTTTCTGTCTCTTTCTGTCTCTCTGTCTCTCTCTCTCTCTCTGTCTGCCTCTCTCTGTCTCTCTCTCTGTCTCTCTCTCTGTCCCTCACACACCTTTTCCCCGTATTTGCCTTTGCCGCGGACAGCTCTGCCGTCCGCTTTGTCATGGCGTTCGGCCGCTTTTGCCGCTCTATTCGGCTAATTTCTAAAAGAGCAGTTTGGCATGAGAAGCACGCCAGACTGCCATGCTTTTGTAAATTCGTTTATGCACGAATTTGCCAAATCACTAATTCCGTGGTTCCCATATTTTCCAACGATGCGGACAGCTTTGCTGGCCGCTTTTGACTCACTTTCCCAGTATTTGCCTACGGCGCGGACGGCTCCGCTGTCCGAATTGTCATGGCCTATGACCGCTCTGGATTCTGTTTTCGGCTAATTTCTAAAGGAGCAGGATGGCATGCTTCTCCGATTGTTTTTACGCAGAACCAAATCTAATAAGTGAAGAAATTAAGTAACTACAAGGGAATATATAGGAAAAATACAAGGAAAAATATAAGCAAGCTGAGGAAACCTTTATGGTCAAATAACATCGAATAAGCAGGAGATACTAAATGTGGTCAGATCTTTTTACCAGGAAGTCTACAGCAACACAATCAAAGACGTCGGAAACATCAATATACCATTAGTAAAAAATCAAGGGTCTGAAGATATTCCAGACATAACTCTGGAGGAATTCAGAACA
>WYDF02266457.1:0-18585 GCA_009867245.2 Adranes taylori
GAAGACCGCCCTGCACCACAGAAACATCCTCCATAGAGTCACCACACGTCGGCCACGACGTTGGACGAAGAAGAAGAGCAACATTCCAAACTTACAGGATTTGAAAAATACCGAAGTCATACACTTCGCCGACGACACTACGGCGCTTGTTACATCGATCGGAGCGAAAAAGTCTGAAGATAATTGGTGAGTTCCGCAAGTTATAGAAAATAAAAATTAATGCCACAATACCCAACATACAGCAAACAGATTCGTCAAATATAAATTTTGTTAAGCAAATATATGTTTTTTGAACAATAACATAAGATCCAGAAGAACTACCATTCTAGATTGTCTATTTGACAACAAATCAAGTTAGGAAGCAAATGTGAAGAGTCGAGAAGTCATGTACCAGTTATGAAAATGGTACATATACTTTATCCAGTACTAAAATCCAATTCTAATCTGAGAACAAAAGCTAGATTAAAATAATGAATAACAAACTGCAGCCACCGTTAATGACGGCTGCGAGTTATGGGCTCAAAACTCACCAAATGCGGAAGCCAGGAGCATTACTGCTCAGCGCAAATTGGTACAGAGAGTATTAACGCTCCAAGGTAGATGTGGAACATAGAATTCATGGAAGCATTAAAAGCCCCACAATAACGTCCCCGCAAAGTATCCAATAACTGATGAAAAATCCAAATAATTATCTGATCAGCATATAGCAGAAAGGATACAAGCCTAAGTAGCCTTCTTAGTAACCCATCAGTATGTCCCTTACATGCTGAACGGGGAATGAATTCCAATCATCGTCACTAATATTAAGGTGGAATATAGATATTTAAAAAAAACAATGAAAAATTCACAGATGTAATTTGAAAACCTACCCCATTTGTGGCAGCTTAGAAAAAATATTTGAACAAAATAATTAAATAAAGAAAAATTATACAAGAATTGAACATGACTAAGGTTTGTATTAAGTTACCAATAGTGCTCTTAATAATATGTAATAATTAATTTAATAAAAGTTTAACTAATGCTTAAAGATTTATTGCAGTAACTCGGTGCTTAATAATAACGCTAAAAACAAACTCGTTTATTTATACTAATAATGAACAATATATACAAAGTGAATAAATGAAAAAAAACAACAAGTGTGTTAAAAGTTTAAACAAATAAGCTCACGTATTAATAAAAAAAATTTCAATAGTTCGTAAAGGTAATGAATGACTATTAAAAAATCAATTGAAAATACGTACTTAAAAGCAAAGATATTTTGTGGAATTAAAGTTCAGGGACTGGTTGAAGACAAGAAGCACTTTACGTAAAAAGGCGTTCAACTCCAGAATACAAAAGATAGAAAACAAAACCTGTGGTGTAATAGACAAGTTAAAAAGGAAGTGACAAAGCTTAAAAAGTGAAGAAGCTAAGGATGTTTTAATCTGAACCGAGACCAAGTTATACTAAAGATGTAACTTTAGTTAATAGTATAAAGTTTTTAAATTGTGAACAAAAGTTTTAGGAAAGAAAAACTTTCCGATTAATCCAAAGACAATTCGACCATGAACAATGTTTCACGTAGTGATGAGTTCTGCACATTGATGAGTTGGTGACTTCTGTACATTGGCAAGTTGGTGAGTTGGGACATTGGTATATTGATGAGTTTGAATACAATACAATTTGGTAACAAATAATCGCGTTCACCGTTTTAGTCAATCTCGCGCGTTATTCGTATAGGTGCTTTCCGTTGTGCTCATTAGCCACGTCGCTCTGCTTAATGTTGAGTACATCAACGGTTCGTTTCTTCATTGTTCTTTTCTCATCTACAGTTTTATCTAGTCACGTTCATGTGACTAGATAAAACTGATCAACAAGAGTTCTAAGCAGGACTTCCCTTTAGGATTAATACGTTACCACAACATACGCTTTGGGGACTAAGCCTCAATAGCGGCCGCGCAGGATACCCTGTTGCTCCATTGTAGGGACAGGGTGTCCTGGGCAATTCTTGTAGGAAAAGCCTCTACGTATTCGTACGAATTTACTAATTCAGGGAGGCCATCACCCAGAACAATTTATTTTCTTTGTTACGTATTAATCCTTGTTTGTTAGTCGTTAGCCCGTTGTGCCCGATAACACCACCGCCCTGTTTTCGGTGAGTACATCAATAACATGTTAGGTTTGTGAGCACAATTGTGCCATATTCACATCGCTATCTTCATTATGTATATGGAAGATGTAATCTCCTATGTAGATAGAAGATTTCCTATGTAGATAGAAACATCGTATTTATTCTTCTGAGATTTACCTGAAAAGAAAAAGTAATAATTTAGAAAAAAATTACAATTTAATTATATTGATACACAATAATACGAATAATAAAATATAGATATTTAATTGATTGTTCTAGTGATTAGCGTTAAATTCCTTTTAATCAGCTACACAGTACATTAATCAACCCTAAATTGGTCAACCTGTGATTTATCTAGTCTTTAATAAAACTTTTTACTCTCCGTATATGAAAGTTGGGGTAAGCTCCCTTGTACAATAAAAGTTTTCAATATAATGATAATTAAACAAAATAGAAAATATAATATAAAAAAAGCTAATAGTTTATAAAATGCCTGTCTAGGATAAATGTCACCTTCCAAACATCAAATTAAATTTTATACACGTAATATAGCATAATAATACTTTTGTTTTGTTTATTTTTAAATTATAATAAATTATAAAGTAAATTATAAAGTAATCACTTTGAACTACTAAAAAATATATAAAACAAATTAAGTAAATTTAGAAATAAAGAAGATAATATATTTTCAATAACCACGCTAAGAGCTGTTTATTAGAAATCTAATATCGCCAAAAGCGAAACTCTATAATAAAAAAATGGCCGCGAAGAACGAGACGCCATAAAAGAGAACAAACATACCACTCTCTCCTAATTTTTGCTCCTATTCTGTACTCCTATTCTACAACTCACAAAAAATATAAAAAACATCTGCTTAAAACGAGAGGCTCTAAATCGCTTTAATTACTTCTGACATATGTTCTCATTCTACTTGAACAAAACAGCAAAAAGGATGGCCATATAAACGTGGGCGATCTTTATCCTCCATCTCGTTTCTCCGCTGACTCTCTCTAACGTGAATACAAAACGTTGTTGTAGCTTACGGCAGCTGATCCATTGAACTGCAGTGCAATTTGCGACGCTGTGTACCTTTTGCGAGCGGCTCTGACTCCTTCTATGTACACGAAGAAAATACATATTGCTTGGTTGGTGCCCTTGGTCTTCGATTCTATACGCCGAGTTCGGTGACTGAATGTATAAAAAACTTGTAACCATACATGTTTCCGTCGTTTGAATTATTTTTAGATACATCAATGCTTGATTTATTTGTTCGATGATTTTTCTGATTTCTGAAATTGTTAAATTAATTGTTAATGTTTGTTTATTGGTGGTTTTATCCATTTGTCAATTCTGTAGAGGCTAGCCGATAACAGGCTAAGCATCTATGAATACATTTATATAATTATAAATTGCCTATGTTGATTCTTAATTCTCTAGCGTATTAAATATAACTACTCATTAGTTGATACTCTCCTAAACTCTCCGAATACACACCAGAAACTCTCCGTAGGGGAAATTCATATTAAATTAGGCAGTGATTTATTTCATTAATTGTAAACGTATTATTAATTTTATAGTTCTTTGCCTTTGTGGAGAAGTATATCCACATTATTTTTATATGTATTAAATTCATTATTAAATTTGGAATAATAACTAAATCTTAGGTTATTATATCCAATAGTGAAGTATATTGTAACTAAGTTATTAAAATTAATAAATTAAATATTCAAATTGTTTTGTAAAAAACCATCACTTGGCCACTGTTTATTTTAATTATCTCCTAAATCAAAATGTCGAATATAAGAATAAAGACCTGTGTACCTGACTAAACACTATGATATCTAATTGTGATAAAACTTTGATTACATAGTAAGTAACTGAAGAAAATATATTTTGAGGGAATTTTAGCGTATGATGTAGGAAGTTTAAACATACATATATGTATATATAAAGACACAGCATGGATTCCTTCCTAAATTGAATACAAGTAGAATTTACCAACATCCGTACAACGTAATACGCTTAAGGTTTCATAAATATAGTATGGACTAAATAGCACAGGACGCAATTTTATAATTGAGTTGCAAGTGTGGAAGAAATCATTTATAGGTTCAAGGATCATCCCATTCTGTAGTTTTTTAAAGTGTATTATTCAAATTTCTAAAACAATATTATTAATGACTTAACTTCAGATCCATATTTAATAATGGAAAATAATTTTAATATAGCAAACTCATTTCAGGAATTAGCAATATTCAGGATTTGTGTTTCCACTACAATGTATATGTAATAAATTAATTTTAAACTGCCATGTATTTTTAAACAAATCTGAACCAACTACAGCCAAAGTCACCGCATTGCCAATACTAAGAAGCGTCAGCGGTGGCGATTGTATAGTTAAAAAATTTAAGACTAAAACAAATTTGTTAACGAAGGTTTGCATATTTCTAAACAATACTCATCTGGTGCCACTACTGTCAGATACAGATTTATATTAACAGATAAAGTAGTTAAATATATTTATATACAACTGAACATTCATCTAAGTACAGATATTTAACAACTTTCGTGTGAGTGAAGCGTTTTGGTCCAGACTGTATAAGACATATATGGAAAAGGGGCATTTTCCTATGTCCTCTTCTAGCATTAAGAACCTCATGTTACGTTCACGTGATCGATAACTTGATAGTTCTGAAACTTCTATTCCGCCAAACCAAAACTCTTGGTCGCAACAAGATGGCGTAACGTCTCCGAAGGCCTTTTAGAAATTGGGGAGGTTTGATGGGGATTACAGAAATTTGCGCATCACTGAGGGTAATAAAAGACGACATTTCAATGTGAAATGTGTTTTCAAGAGAAATTATTTTTAGAAGGTATTTCAGATAAATGTTAATACTTAAGAAATGCGATAAATTGGCATATGAAAGTTTAGCAAATTTATAAATCAGTATACCACCCTCTATTTGTTAAAAAGTAATGATAGCTCAGTTTATTTTTTAATTAAGAACTTATAAATATACAGATAGCAATAATGTAACAACTAGGAAGCTTTCTGACAAATTTATCGATTTGATTTTATCAGAATTTTATTAATAATAATATAAAAGCAAATAAAACTCAACATGACTTTATCGGAATATTTAAACAAATTGTGACTATAGTATCTAGTATCTAAAACAAAATTAACTAATTGATAAAAAAATTTATAAAAATAAAAGAAAATAAAGATTAATATAATTAAAAAAATCTTTTCCTCAAAATTTAAACGTTTAATAAAAAAGAGTTTGTGAAGAAAAAGAAATAAAAAAGGATTTGAAGCTCTTAAACTATTCAATCAATTTTAGTGTAAGAGATCTAATAAAGGTTAAAAAAAAGAGTTCGAATTAACAATTATTATCAATAATCTCAATTATAAAAGTTCCCAAGATTTTAGTACAAGTCCTATAAAATCCTTAGTTAACACTCTACTGTCCTAAAATCATATTAATCATCAAATAACAAAAACCGTCAAAACAAGCAGTCGGTGATAGGCCTAAGAAGACAAAAACTTACCGACTTAAAATAATCCTAAAAAAAAAGAAAAAAGAGGATAGTAAAATTTGATTTAGGATGTAACCAACAAAACTTTTTAGACTTTCACAAGCTAAAGGATAATAGAATTGGGTTGGTGGCATCATAAATCGAATTTCAATATTAGTATCAATTATTTAAATTATTAATGTTGATTGATCCATAATAAGGTTATTAATAAATGTTTTATTTAAAAATGTACTTCCTTACCCTTCTTTAATTTATTGCGACCGGTTTCACTTATATACTAAGAACCATTAGGCTAAAATTTTTATTTAAACCTCTAGCTTATGAGAATTTAAGATCTCAGGGACAGGACAACAGGATCGGTGGTACAAAAGATGAAGCTAAATGAATTGGAGGATGACCTAAAAGCGATCCCGTCCCAACATAGAGCCTCAAGAAGTGGTTAATAACGTAAGGAGGAAAAAGCGTAAGGGAAAATTGCGACAAGAATATTTTAACTGACCAAAGGCGGGGTATTAATTGGTGGACGCAGGAAATTGCTGTTTTACGTAGAGCGCCGCATGTTCGTTTTCAGAGAAAGTTAAAATGAGTAGATATAGCGGCTTGCCATGAAGTAACGACAGCCTCAAAGACAGAAAAGAAGGACCCACATAAAGCGATTAAGGAGAGTGAGAAAAGACACTGGGACAGCTTGCTTCAGGAATTATATGATAACCCGTTTGGCTATGCCTACAAGATAGTCACCCAAAGACTATATACCCGATCCCGTTAAGTGCACCCAGCATAGAGCTTCAAGAAGTGGTTAATAACCTAAAGAGAAGCGTAAGGGAAACTTGCGACAAGAATATTTTAACTGACCAAAGGCGGAGTATTTATTGGTGGACGCAGGAATTTGCTTGATTACGTAGAGCGCCACATGTTCGTTTTCAGAGAAAGTTAAAAAGAGAAGGTATAGCGACTTGCCATGAAGTAACGGTAGCCTCAAAGACAGTAAAGAAGAACCGACATAAAGCGATTGAGAAGAGTCAGAAGAGACACTGGGACAGCTTGCTTCAGGAATTATATGATAACCCATTTGGCTATGCGCACAAGATAGTCACCCAAAGACTATATACCCGAACTGTTTCACCCAGAAACACAGAAGATATTGAAGATACTCTATTTCCAGTACGCCCGCTCAGAACCCGGGCGAAATATAAATTTCCTGCAATAGCAGGCGCCAAAGCATTCACTACAGAAGAGTTGGAGAGGGCAAGATCTAAATTGAAATCGGGAAAAGCACCGGGCCCAGATTGCATCTTCAACGAAATATTAAAAATTCTAGCCGAAGTAAACCCAGACACATTATTGAAGATATTTGATATGTCTATAACAAAAGGAGAGTTTCCAAGTGGAAAGAAGCCACACTGGTACTTATACCAAAACCCAAGACAGATCAGGGACCTCGTAATTATCGTCCAATCTGCTTGCTCAAAACGATGGCCAAGGTATTTTAGCATCTGGTGGTGGAGAGAATGGAGAATTAGCTAGAAGATAACGGTTGCTTAGCACATAACCAATATTGGTTTCAGAAAGAGAAATCTACCATCGATGACACTACAGCAGCGCGGAATTCCTTCTTACGCAATTAACCTCATGGACGATTATTTCAGTCAACGAATACTAAGGAATTCAACAGTAGAAGGAAGTAGGGAGAAGTTGCTATCTTCCGGAGTACTACAGGGATCCGTTTTAGGTCCTTTACTATGGAACTTGTTGTATGATCCTTTCTTAAGGCAAAACGTACCTAATGGGATTAAATTGATTGGGTTTGCCGATGACATCACCCTGCTTGGAATAAGTAGAGATGTAGAAAGTATTGAATCAGTTCTTAATACTTCCATTAAAATCGTGGTAAACAGGCTTAAGAAAAATGCAATAGAAATAGCTCCTGAGAAGACAGTTGCAATTATGTTTAGTGAAAAAAGGAAAGTACAACACCCTCGCATTTTCGTGGCTGGACCGGAAATCAGGATGGCGACTCAAATTAAATATTTGGAGGTCATTTTACCTATACAAAACATACACGAACAACATCTACGAAAACGATGGTTCTTGTCACAAACTTAAGGAATCTGATGCTCGAAGACAACAAAGCGCAAAATGTTACTCAGAGTCATAGAATCAGTTATGCTTTACGCGGCACCAATATGGACTAAAGCCATCTATGACAAAAAAAAAGGTTAATATGTTTTCTAAAGTGCAAAAAATAGGTCTAATAGGCACAGCACGCACCTACAGAACTGTTATGATGCTCTCTATGTGATTGTCGCGGCTTCCCCGATAATTCTTCTGGGCCTAAAGCGGACTGAAATCTTTGAAGCACGCTCTACAGCGAAGTTCAAAGTAGAAGCCGAATTGATACATAGAGCTGCTAGACAGATTATATAATCGGTGGCAACATAAATGAGATCAACCAAAAGACGCTGGACATTAGACTGATCCGACATGTCAGAACCTAGTGTCAGATCAAACACAGACAAATAAGCTACCATTTTATTGCAGGTACTAAGCGGGCATGGTCTGTTCTCATCTTACCTTCATAAATACAAATAGAAGGGAGACATCAACATGCTTGTACTGCAAAGATGCTCAACAGCAGGATTCTACAGAGCACATAATATTGAACTGTGAGGCATGGCAGCTACAGAGACAACAGACAAAAACAATCCTGGGCGGCAAGCTGACAGCTGAAATGTTAATCGATCGCATGAAGGTATCGGAGAAAAATTGGGAGCTGGCAACAAGATATGCAGTGGCATAATGTGAGAGAAACATCACCTTGAAAACGGCTCCAACTTGGGTACCAGCCAAGGCGCCAATGTAAATAAATATAGCGGACAAATTTACGAAGAAGATTATTTAATAAGCCTACAGGCTGCACATGGCATAAAAAACAGGTAACAGACAACAATCAGGCAGAAACATCCTTCCGACATCTCCGAAGAAATGCCAAAAGCAGTACGAGAGATGCCGGTAGGGCATAAGATGGACTGGTTTAGTGAATATTACGTGTCTTCTTGGAGGCAGTTGAGTCCCAGAGTCCTCGTCGCGCTAGATGTGGAGAAATCGTAGAGGGGGCGAGACTGCCTTAACGCATTTCCAATCCTCTATAAAACAATATTAGTAACAATTACTTAATTTATTAACTTTGATTGATCCATAATAAGATTCATTAATAAATGTTTTATTAAAAACTGTACTTCATTATTATCTTTAATTTATTGTGACCGGTTTCACTTGTATACTAAGCTTAATCAGGCTAAAGCTTTAATTAAAACTATACTTTATGATAATTTAGGATTTAATTGTCTGATATGTTGGAGTCCAGACAATTAACTTTTAGATAAAATTTATAGTCTGATGATGCTTAGTATATAAGTGAAACCGGTCGCAATAAATTAAAGAAAATGAGGGAAATGTATTTAAATGTTCCGAAAAAGGAGCGTATTTGGAGCGAAAAAGGAGCGTAATTTTCTTCACAGCTAAACCATTCGGCTGAAGGACCGTGCGAACCCCCTAGTATGAGTTTGCAGTTACGAAATATCTAAACTTTAATTTTAGACTAAAAATAACAGCAATATGAATTGCCAAGAAAATAAGTTTTATAAATATTGCTAGAGTTTATAAGACTAGTGTTTTAGTTCCTGTGAGATACAGTGTTAAGAAATTGGGACTGATTCTGAATATTACAAGCAACATTCTTTTATCAATAGATTTAACTTTCTTCCAGGAAACTTTGCAAGAAAGTTTTGTGTAAGATCTGTACGAGCAAGCACAAATCTCATTTTAATCGACAATTGCAATTGTTTGTTTTTTAAGCAACTAATAAACAAAAATATAATTATATAATTTCTATTTTAATTTATGTAATATATTTTTAATTACATATTATATAAATCTTATTTATATTTGAATGAAAATATCTACTGACAGAGGACGACATTATATATAGATTATATAGGGTAGATTACCACCGCCCGGTAAATGTCATGTTGACTTTTATGTTTTTATATTATTATTGATAAAATTTGGATAAAATAAAATTGATAATAGTCATGTTGACGCTATGATTTGAAGAAAGTAAAGTTTGGATGATAAAATGTTCTATATCTTGTATTCTCATTAGAACTACAGAAGTGCTCAAAATTTGTGGTCAGTAATATAATCCAAATTTCAATTGACTTACAGTACATTGGTAAAAATAGATCAGTTTTAAGTATAGTGTCTGTTGTATGTCACGTCGATGTATAAAGATTAAACAAACACGTGCATGATGAGGAGCGAAACTTCGAAGCGAGCTCTCGTAGTACGTTAGTTTATTTATACTGCAGGTAAGATCTAACGTGCTCGTAAATTGAAAAATATAATTCAATGTGAGCAATGTGATTAAATGCTTATGAGGCGAAATCAATTTACTTATTGATTGTAAATAATATTTGAAACATTCAAATACTACAAACGATAAATTAAAAATCATGTAATATGTAAACGCTAAACTTTGAGGCATATAAAATCTCATAGGAAAAGATTATATTAATGGTACAGCACAAAATATTTTTTGGGATCCGTACATTTATTTATAATACAAAATGTTTCATGAAAAAAGCAAGGACAACAGAAAATATTATCTTAATCAGATCTCATTTTAGTAGCACAACTCACTTGACATCTACGTGTATTAAACTCCCCTCTAGTCAACTTAATTTGGAAGAGCCAATGGATAATTGGTTTTATTAAGCGAAAAATGATTGAGAATAATTATATTGTTTTTTGCATGCGAATATATATTTAAAAAGACTTTTTAGTATATATTTTTCATGGCTTAAGTGCAATGTATTTTTCGACAAAATTAAACTTAAAAGTATTGGATTTTGAGAAGGGTCAGTGACAAACTTCGAAAAGAGGCTTAATCGAATTCAAATCAACACAAAGCTTAATCGAAAAGGCTTAATCGAATTCAAGAAATACTCGGATCTAGCATATATTTAGTCCGTTTGAGACCTAATTGGGATATGCCACAGACAATAACAATTATTAGACTCGTAGAAACATAATTTGATCCTATGAGGTTTCTTGTAACAATCCATTATTACTCTTTGGTAATTTAATCTGGGTGACCATGAAGAATTATAAAAATATTAAAGACTTTATCCAGGAGATTGTTAAAGTAGGCGCCTACAATGGGACATCTTTTAAAGAGAATAACTAAAGCTGTCAAATTACATAATAATATGTAGGATATTACTCAAAAGTTTCGAAACATTTTAATTTCTCAAAATCGGCTCAGCGTATTCAATTATTAAAACTATCGAAATAGAGGTATGTGACTGTTGTTTTTAAACACCCAATTTTATCTGGAAATTAAAGCATCGGTCGATATAGAAATGCTAATAAAATGTCGTGAAATCGTTTTCTAGTAAAAAAATATTCAATACTATAAACACATACTGTTCAAGCATGAACGGGGAAAAATATGGAGTACTCTTTAATTTGAATTGTTTTAAACTTATCTTCATATAAACACAGTGTTTAAGCTACAAAGAAAGAGGTACCTTGAAGATGAGAGGCTGATGTCTAAGGTACTTACGCTTAACTCCTGTAATAAACATTAACAACATTTTAATTATCTCATAGTGACATATCTAGATAATCCGGTTACAGTCCTTATGATCCATGATATTGCGCAAAAGAGCTATTCAGTCCAACAATAAAAATTTATTGTAAACACGGTTAACAACCCAGAAATATGTTTCGTTAGTATGATGCTAGAAAATTTAAACCCCTCAGGTAAGTTATAAAATACATTGTAAAATTTGCATCCTCTTGTGGTAAAATGTTTATTGCTTAGTTAAAACCCTAAATAGTAGGCCAAATAATGTAGGATTTTTGCTAACTAATAAGTAAATTTTATTTTATTTTGCAAATAGAAAACTAATAATTTTTCATTAAAGCCTACATAGGAATATACATGTTAAATATTCTAATGTTGTTGAACAGGAAGCTTACTAAGTGCACTACACATTCAAAATTACGACGGTAAATATTCATTTAGCTCCATTACCTTATCCTTTATTGTAATCATTCTTCCAAATTACTACCATTTTTACTTCACAAGAACAAAAGAATTATATTAAAACATGATTCATAAATATTTTCGCAACCACAGTAAAATATAAATCTAATGCTCCTGTTGGAGCTAGAAAAGATGAAAATTTTAACGTGCAAGGTAAACTCTTGCGGATAAAAATATGCCATCACTAACTTCTGGCATTCCCATTACTTCATATAGTTATTGAGTCTTCATATAATTATTGAATTGTTTTTTGATATAAATTTGACTCGCGACAAATAACGGTTTGAGGATAAACATTGTTTCAATAGATACCACTTTGATCAAAAAAAAATTCCGCACTTAAACTTTGTTTCAATTTATATTATCACATCAACATGTACATTTTTTAATATATAATGACGTATCGACAAAAAATCAAAATCCTTCGGATCACGTTTTATCTTCGATAGTTACCGCGGCACCCATTGCGCGGATAGCTTTTTCATATCCAAATGCTTGTGTATGATCGCATGTACAAGCTCAGTTGATATGCTTGTAGCCTCTATAAGCTCACGGATTTTGATTCGCCATAATCAAATCATGGATTTTGACGATTTCTGGTGTAGTGACGATATTTGGACCCTGGCTGGTCATCATCCAAGAAAACGCGTACGACCATGAACAGATTCAGTTTTCCAAAATTTTACTGCTGCAAGCGACGGTGCAAACTCGATATAAAGAGCATCCAGTTCGGCTTGGATTTATGCTTTTTCCATTTTTGACAAAACACAAAAGTTGCTTCGTTGCGACGATTGTAAAAACAAAACGAATTGTTCTTTTTGCTTCAAAATTTGACAGGCATCATGTGTTGGATGGCAGATGTCAAAACCAATATGGCGTTCGTTATCACGTAACATCATCTATCGAAGGATAGATTTATGTCAAACCACCCACGTAGGTTCCTGCTCCTGCTCTCATTGTCCCGAAACAATTTAGATATAAATCGAAGTTTAAACTACTTCCACATCCACATCACTGCTTTCTTCGTCACTGCTGTTACCATTTTTATTTATAACAAGAGGAGCAATTGGATAGTCTGACAAATAGCTAGTTCAATATTAATAACATGATACACTTTTTCCACATCCATGTCAATTTCTTGTTTAGCAATTCTAACTGCTTCAACAACTGACGCAGTTGGGGAGTTATATTTAATTTCCGTATTTTGTGCTTTAATTGACCGCAGATTAATTCAAAAGTATTTAATGTGCAATAATACGGAGGCAATCTTAAAACACGGTGTCCTTTTTCTCTAGCAAGCAAATTGTATAAAATTCTGAATTATCAAAATTCTCCTTTCTAACAATTTCCAAGAGTTGCTACTTCGTTTGTTTTTCCGGAACTTTTGTGGAGTGTTTTTCTAAAAATCTAATAATTTCGCCATTCCTTATATTGGAATTTGGTATTCTATCATTTTCTACACTAAAAGAGTGGTATTGGGCGTTATCTAACACGATGATAGAATCTGGATATAGTTTCGGTAAGATCTGGTTTTGAAACCAGTTCTGAAATAAGTCACCACTCATGTGTGAGGAGTGTACTGATGAATGGTACGTAAGTTATGGCAGTGTGTGAAAGAGAAATAACAGAGAGTGCAAACGGGATGTATAAAGATGATTCTTGTAGTTGATAGGACTAATCCGTATGAAATTGGTTACTGGAAGGAAGGAATAAATATTGGTCTGTAGGTGTAATAAGGATGGCAAATTTTGAGAGAAATTTGTGGACATATGATGAGAAGAAATTAGTTGAAGAAATTTATAATATGGTTTTAAAAGAGAATAGGTCTAGTAATTGCGGAAATAGATGGGTTGTGAATAGAAAGAAAATGTACGAGACAATTAGGTGGTGAGCAGATGGTCTATGAGCAGATGAAGCGAAAGGATAAAAGATGGTAAAGGGATGGTCAGTGAAGTTATGGAGAGGATGCTTGATGTAGAAAAACAAGAAAGGATAACTAAGATTAGGGAGGGCAGATATAATAATAAATATGATTGGATAAAGGTGGATAGAGAGATGGCTGAGAATTTAAAATCAAATTTGAGCATGAAAGAAGAAAAGAGTATGATTGCGAGGTTTAAGTGTGGCAGTGAAGAACGGTGTTATAGCTTCTGAACGAGTGAAGTAGAGAGGATGTGTAGAGTGTGTAGATTTGGGGAGGAAACGTGGTTGAGTTAGATAAGAGAGTGTGCGGAGATTGAATGGATAGAAGAGGATAGAGTGATGGAAGATAATTGGAGGAGATTTATGGGGCAAGACGGAAGAGAAAGGAAGATAGTGGAAAAAGTTATAATGAAATAAGGAAAAGGGGAAAATGAATATGAGGCATGCTTACTAAAGATTTGTGTATGGTAAAGCAAGGAGAGGAGTAGTGTAAAGTGTAAATTTGAAGAGTAAAGAATAGATGGAAATGGAAGGGATGAATTTTGCGGGAAGATAGAATATTTGAAAACAGGAGGAGAGGGGGTGAAGGATGAATGTAAGAATAGAAAAGCGAAAATGGCAGTAGAAAAAAGGGAATAGGGATGTGGGAAGTGGAATTGGTGGATTAACAATAGAAGGGAGCTATGGCCTTTCCTCTTCTCAAAATAAATAGTAATTGTAATTGATGTATTTGGTAAAGTATTGGTTTTCAGAATACTTCTTATATTAAGTTATATTAGGAGAATAAGTGGAATTATAATTATTTTGTTTTGTGTTGTATTTACCAAAATGTAAAATTGATGAATATGACAAATAAAGGTTAATAATAATAATAATAATACATTTGCATCGGACAGATAAAAATTTGTTATAAGTGAACGTTACTTTAAGTTATTTTAATTTACATGTAAAGTATATTCTGAAAGTGCCACTTCTAAAAACTTGTAAAATTCCATTCATTAATACTGAAACTCTTTTCAAGTTTTCAGGTTCTAGGTAAGGAAATCCGAAGCTTATATCTTTACTTATCAACTTTTTTTTTGCACATTTTCAATTTCCTTCTTGAACTTGGCATTCAAGATTACTCGCATTTATAAAAGTTGTATACTCTAGCTCCGCCTTGATGTTACACAATACCCCCCGTAAAACAAAATTTACGAAATTCGTGAAATAGTAAGCATGAAGCATAGGATGCCCTTATAAATTATGCTATTATATTGTATTTAGAATGTATTTTTTATGACTTTCTATAATTTCTTTGTAAATGAATACATATTTAGTAATTATAGAAGAAGCTACTAATAAAAACATTATGAGCTTTCAAAAGTTAATAAATGTACTGGGATTAGTAATACGTCATTCTGAATGTCTCTAAAAATTTAAAACATCAGATAGACGGAACAAAAATTTGGAAAAATATAGTTTAGGATTTAGAACAGGATTTATCCAATTTATATATTTATAATAGAGTATGACGTTGTCACTTCTAAATTTGAAACTTCATTTTTCATTCTTGTATCTCGGAAGCGTTACAGACAGCAGACTGAAATAATTGTTGTCAGATAGTGCTTTAAAATAATTTTGTTTCTATTTCAAACAATTTTCGTAAAATATAAGGTTGATTATACCTAACTGTAAAAGCTTTATTGTCATAAACCACACTTTCCCTACTACTACATAACAGCATGCAAATATTCAGGATTCTTTACAAAATAATGCAAAAAAATTTGAAAACTATTAAAAACATTCTATTCTGTCTTTCCTCTTTCTTATTTTTTACCCATCCCTATGTCTCACTACCCTTAACAAAACCCTCGTCCACATATCCTTAACCCCACTATCTGTTAACAACATATTCACAATTCCCCTATTTCCATGTTTTAATTCTCATTTTTCCTACATTGCGTTGCTCCATGCTTTCCACTACAGAAACTTACCACAAACATTCCTCACATTCACGTCGTCATCTTATTACCCTCGCACATTATTAAAAATTATCTCCATTACTTCTGTGACTTTTATTCTATGTCCCATGTGTACAATCCAATTATCCGCTACCATCATTTCTTCATCCGTCCTTAACATATCTTCACATGCATAAACTCAATGCGCCCACGTTTCTTCCTCCTTCCACTTACAACTTTTTTCCCCAAAACTTATTTCCCAATTCCTCAGTACACATAACTATCATCTTCTTTTCTTTCATACTTCTTCCCGATTTAAAATATTCTGGTAAAATACCTTCAACCATTAAAAATTCAAATTACCTATTGTATCGACCCATTCTCATTCTTTCATATATCTCTTATACTTCCATATCCCTCAAAGTTTGTTATATCTCTACCCCACAATTCATTAGTTCCCGCATATTATTATACCATTCATATATTAATCATCCACATCTCTCATATATCCTTCTACTATCCCTGACCCATTAATTGCCATTATCCCCTTACATATCTTCGTCACTGATTTCACATACACTCTTTTTATAATTCTCTCCTCATCATCCACGATCTCTTTTTTTTCATACTTAACTATCTTGTTAACTCCATATACATTCATATTCAACCAGAAGACTCCTTGACTCCTAAGGAACAATATATCACAAAAAACTTCTAAATAAGTTCTTCTTGCTCCAAAATTTAAAAGAAAGTCGTATTTCTCGGTGTCTGTGCTTACGTATTTCTGTACGTTTAAGAATTGGACCGATTTGCCTATTGGACCGATTTGCATGAAATATGATACACAGGTACACGTAAGTGTTCCGCAAAAGCATGTTTTCATTTTTTCTATAAACCCAACATGGCGGAAATGCGCAGTTTTTATTTACACAAAAAATTAAGTTTTTAAACTAGGAGGCTGAAATTTTGCACACAAGCGGCTCGTCTTTTGCGTCGAACAAAAGAAGTCCGATGTCTCTGTCTCGTACAGAACGCGACACTGCCACGTTCAAAGTTTGAAAATATTTTTCAATATATCTCCAAAACTATAAAAGATAGGATATTCGAATAAACTTCGTTTTATAGATTATATAAAGCCCCTTCGATTTTATTTGAAACATTTATTTCTGAAATCACACTTTAACATATGTAAAAGCGTTTTTTTTTTAACTTTTAAGGTTCATTTTCTCGAAAACTTTCGTAATATTTTTTTTAAATCGTCTTTCAGAATTAAAACCTTTCTGAGGGAAGAAAAGATTAGTGTAATGCTAATAAGTGAAACACGACTGTCTGTAAGTGATAGAATTTCAATACCAGGATTCAAATTTATAGGACGGACTGTCGAACTAATTCAGGAGGAGGAACCGCAGTAATAATAAAATCGAAATAATGTAGCACTCCGGTAAACAACACCTAGCATCGAAACAACTGGGGTGGAAACAAGTATTGGTGGTGAAAAATGTTTCAATGTTTTTGTTCCAATTGCAGGTGGTGATCTGACCTCACAACATCCATCTTAGGGGCAACAGGATCAGAAACAAAGTAGGCAGGAAATTGTTTCAAATAGGAGAAACAATAATCCAGTTACAAATAACAGGACAAAACGACTCGACTTCAATGAAAAATAAAAAACAATTCAAGACCCGTGAAATATGAAAACCAATTATCGTCAGGAAGAAAAAGACGTAACAAATAAGAAAAATGCGCAAGAAATTTTCCTTTACTTGGCACCCACATGATAAAATGCTCTGCGCAAACAACAACAATTAGTTGACAAAATCTTAAAAGAAAAAAGAGCACAACTATGAAACAAAGCAATAGAAGAATGGTGTATTGAAAACAAGGAGCTAAACCTTTGGGAATCATTTTGAGAAATAATTCCAAAATAAGGACAACACAAAAGCAGAAATCCAGTCAGCAGTAAACACAGCATATACCATAATAAATAGTTCAATATTTCTAGAGCATGAAGGAGTAGAAGTCGAAAATATCATAAAAAATTTAAATCCGAAAAAACCAAATATGGCACAAAGACTATTACCTGGACACATTATTATTCACGTTGCTGCAATCATTAACCAAATGCTGATATTTAGCCATTTCCCATCAAGATGGTAAAATGTATTAATTATCACAATTCCCAAGAAAGACAAAATTCCAGAAATCATCAATAGCAGAAGACCAATCAGTCTGCTAAATAGTTTCTCCAAAGTAACAGAATGTGTTATGAAAAACAGGATCCAGGCATTTGCGGAGGAACAAAATAAAATTTCACGAGAGCAATTGGGCTTTCGAAAAAACTTGCAGCGGTACAGCAAGCAGCAAATTTGGAAGCTACAATTAGAAATGAAAGAAGTCTATTGTTTATGGTCTACGCCGCTATGCTGGATATTGAGAAAGCGTATGACCAAGTGTGGCACGAAGGGTTGATTCTGAAAATGTGGACCAACAAATTTCCATTAGAACTAATAAACATAATAAGATCTTTTCTGGCTGGGTGCACATTCCAATTTAAATATGGAACTGAAATCTCATCAAAAAGACAGCAATGGAGGCACAATAACAAGGGTCACCATTATCTCCAATATTTGTTAAGATCTTTGTCTGCAACATTCCAAAGCTTAGAGGGATGAAGAAAACCAGACTCCTGCAATGTCTTGACGATATGGGGGTAGTGACATCCTACCGGAACCCTTTTTTGTTAGAAGAAATATGGAGAAATGCTTGCAGACAAGAGGAGCACACTGCAAGTCATGGAAAATTAAAATAAACACAGGAAAACCCGATTGTAATTGAAAAAATGGTAATTAATGGAAATTGCAACTTGGAAGAAAGAAAGCTAATTTCGAAAATGCAATCAGTTTTATGGGAAAGAAGATAAAATCAAAGAAACAAGCTACCTATCTAGGCTGCACCTT
>WYDF02266468.1:0-32396 GCA_009867245.2 Adranes taylori
TCCCGTGTTCCCATATTCCCGTGTTCCCATATTCCCGTGTTCCCATATTCCCGTGTTCCCATATTCCCGTGTTCCCAAAGGACAGACATACAAACATACATTGATTTATATATATGTTACACACTTGCAAAGTCACTTATAATAAATAGATCAAAAAATTTAAATATTAGCAAACATGCTAATAAGCTCTTTCTAACTTCAAAACGAGCGCTTATCATTAGTTGTTGATAATTTAAACAGATATATTTAACAATGTAATAAAATTACTAAAACTCACAAAGTTCACAATAGTTTGTTTATTTAATATGGACAATAACTGCAATTGTTTTGAGGAAATAATAAAGGTTTTCCGAGCAGGGCCCTACAGAGCCGACCAGGGCCCCGGGGATAAATACTCAAGCGGGCCTCCTCCCCACCCTAGAAGGAAAATATACTAATTTATAAGCAGGATTACCGGAGAGTACGTACTCGTACAAGTAACAAACATCGCCTGAATTCACTACAATGCATATTTTCTTTTATTTTAGTTTCTAACGGAATAATATTTCTTATGAGTTATAGTGACGGCACCCAAATCCAACTCATTGAACTTTTACTAAAAGGGGAAACTTTGTACTTTACATAATACCCGTACTTTGACCGTAATGGTCCGGGCCCCTCCTCCGGCGCCCGGGCTTCGGAGATTTTGCCTCCCTCTTCCCTCTGGTCCGCCCTGTTTCCGAGAAATTTCCAAGAATATATCAAAATTTTAAATAGCTATAAATAATAATCTTTTTAAGAAATCAAAAGGTTTCAAACTTTCTTCATTTTAAGAAATTTCAAGATTTTCCAACAGATTTCTATAAAATGAGTATTTTATCAAAATTTGGAAACTATTTCCTAAAAATATCCAAAATACTCGTATAATAAGAGAGAATTCTAAATTGGTATCAATCATAAGTTTATTAAACTGTTTCAACTTGTTAATTAGTAAAATGTTGCTATTGAAATATTTACTCTGGATATAGCTGTTTATTTTACGGAAAATACGGAAAATATATACTATAAATCAGCTCTTCTTAAATTGTTGAGTGTGACCAATTAGGGGTACATTGGTCTTCCCGCTAGGGTGTCGCAAAGAGCCCAAAAATTAGTTTTTCAACCAACCTGGGTTCTAAAAATGAATTTTAGGGACCCTGGATGGACTTGATTTGCAGGGAAGAGCCGCGATATCAAAAGAGACACTGCAATCAATCATACACCAAAGTGTTTGGCTTTCAAATTTCTGGACTAGTCTAATCTGTCCTAAAGATTAAAAATGTCCTCGACATTATATTTCCATCATAATATATACTATAATATAGCATTGTAGATTATTATTAGATTTTAATGTATTGAAAAGGTACATCGACATTACAACCTAAATAGATAACATTTATTACTTTTCTTTTTCGGTTTAAATTAATTTTTAAAGTATGTACTTAAAAAAACAAGTTTTAATTAGTTTTTATGACCTACTTTTAATTTTTTTTTGTAGTATATTACAAGAAGGTTTTAACGATTGTACTAGATAAAATGTGTATTTTAATATTTGTACTATGCAACAGCATAAAAAACTCATTGCATAAAAATAGCTTTAATACTTAGATATGATGATAACATGCAAAAATGTGTATTATTTGCATTAATTAATGAAATGAATATTCGTATTATTTGTTTATAATTTTAATTAAGAACTAAGAATTTAAGTATAATTTAATACAAAGTATACATGTGGCGACAGCCAGAAAAAATATTAAGCAATAGTTTACTTCTAAATACATAGTATAATATATTACAGATCAATTTAAATATTTGAAAAAATAATAAAAGGAGACCTACATACTTACTACTTAAATAAAATTAAACTCATTAAGAACACAATACGTATTCCAGAAAAATTCAAATAAAACTTGTGCAACCCTAGACTTTGTGAATAAAATATGCACCGAAGCAGATAACTGAAAGCATGGGAAATCCGTTTTTAAGTCTAAAATAAGCATTCTACACAATTTCTAGAGAAGAATTCAAAAAGCTACACAATACAATATTGGCAAACAAGGTACAAAGTGAACTCATAAATAATAAATTTATGTAAAATATTGCGGAATTTAAAATATAAATATTATTACTTTAAACCCTTCATTAGTTGTAATATTGTACTATACCATCCACTTAGACTTTATGGCGCAGGGCTCTCCAAGCGTTTTTCACAATTGAAAAAACTCTTTTTATTATATTTCCATATAAACATTAATTATGATATATTTTAGAAATCTTAACTACATGTAGCACAGTGCATAACGGGCCGAATAAATAAAATACCTGGGGCGGATCCGACCCGTGGGCCGTATCCGCCTGGTCTGTAGCTCCTGTGTTAGAACAAAGAAAACGTGCATCAGGATGAACACTCAACCACATCTCTGTCTTTTACCGCATCTCTTTGTTAGCAAGCCGTTATGTATCTACTTCTATTTAATAAATATTATTTCTTTTTGTTACCAATTGTAACTAGATCTCATTAATATAAATTACTATCCAAATAAATAGTTTAAACCTTAATATTACATTCTAAAATTTTTAAATAATGCGCTATCCTTTATCACAAGTATCACTTTTTCAGGGATGGAAAGGTCATTGTTAAATATGTTTGATTTTTATGCTTTAAAAAGCGAATAAGCTTAAGCCGAAAGCCTAATCCAATATTTTATCTACTTGTAAATAATTTTAACTACAAAGCCTTTCTCTTAGATGTGCCATTATATCGGTTACAATAAAAATATATTCGATTTTTATATACATAATAGCTTTGCACAATTACTTCTTCAAACCATAAAACTATGTCACTGCAACCACTGAAGAAACAATCAATACAAAAAACAACAGAACAATCTTTCATGAAATCGAAGATAATACGGATGTACCGTTTGTGTCTCGCAATGGGTTTTTAATTCAGAACTATATCATGTTGCACAGACTCTCGATTTATTACCTCTTGCTTTCCCTTTACGGGATTCTGTAAACCTAAAGCTTATAATGATATTTGTTATTCATAGGAATGAAGAGTTTTTCTCCCTAGTCATGCACTTAAACTATAAAAGTCTCTGAGGGTTATGGTGGGTTACAATTTTATACTTAACAGATTAAGACGCGTTTATAGAATATATAGCGTACATGTATAAAATAGGTAGATAAGTCTAAAAAAAAGTTTCGACGAATTGAATGAATAATTCTAAAAAGAGTATACACTTACAGCATTCGTGAAATCAATACAGTCGTTACAAAATTCCATTGAAGCATTTAGAAGTTCGCGTTGCGTTTTTTGTTGATAAACCCTAAGTTAGAGCGTGAAGAAAAGCACAAAAGCACCGCCAGTGTTTGTTATAATCAGTTTACACATTAGTTTTGTTTTTATTATCTTGTTTAATTTAATTGTAAATATAAGATTGTAAAGTATTAAATCTTATTTGTTATAAATCAAATTTAAAGTAACTAACCTTTAAGTAAATGTCACATTAGTTACACAACTGGTGTGCGTTCAGCACTATATTGATTTATTTATTGATTTTGAAAATACACACCGAATTTATGATTCTCTGATCAGTATATCTAATGGTACTCTAACGTTACCATCTCATTCTGGCGCCAAGACGTATTTAGAGGAGGGCCGAGAAGACCCTGCCTCCCCCTAAATGTAAATGTATCATTTGCAGATTTTTTAAATGTCGCAAAACTAACAAAAAATATATTACATTGGCCTGGGTAAACCCCCCTCCTCTCCTCCAACTTAAACCCCGTTGATATCCGAGGTTATGAAGAGTCTGCCAAACCTCTAAATATAGATGATTATTGCTGTGTTTACATGATGAGGACTAATAACCACCTTTGTGTAATGTCACCTACCAAGGTGTGTTATTATCCTTTTTTTTATTAATTATTAGCAATAAGCTTAGGTAATTGCGTGGTGTGGCTAATTTTGTTTGCGTCGGTTAACCTCGAATTTTTTAAGTGTGCGTCGGTAATAGACCTCGGTTCCAGGCGAAAGCAAACCGATGTATAAAAGAAGAAGAAAACCATAACCTAAAAATTGACTAGCTCATGTTCACAAGTAATAACACTTTTAGTAATAGCAGAAACAACTTGTAAGATTATCTGTTTTTTTAGATACTTTATAAACGTATAAATTTAAATGTACTTGAAATGGAATCAACAGAAAATAACTTGTTTGAAATTATCTTAGGAACTTATGAAGAATATTTATTAGGATACATTTTCAGTAGGCCTAAAGGAAAGGTACATGGTGTTATATTTATATGACATTTAATTTGAAGTGTCCTTTATTTTAGGCATGTGCAAGTGTTCAGACAATAGCTGAACATAGTCATAATGGTAGCATTCGATGTTTGGCTTATTCTCAGGGTAGCTTAGCATCGGGAGGCGCTGATGATAAAATTATTTTGTATAATATGTCTGCACGCAAAGTTCACATGCCCCTGATACATCATAGTAAAACAGTGAATACGATAGCTTATACCGAAGATGGAAATTATTTACTAAGTGGGGGTCAGGATGGAATGTTAGCTTTTACACATAATAAAACTTACGCTTTAAAACATTGTGTACAGAATGCACATAAAGGTAAATTTAAGATTAAATTAATTGTATGTCAATCTCATCACACTTAAAAGTACTTTATTCGGCAACTATATCCATAGATGAATTAATTAAATGTGTCAATATTAGAAGCGAAACGGGACCGAACTAATTTTATTTATTTTAGGAACAATTAGACTAAAATAAATTGAACAGCAAATATCTAAGAATTTTTTGTTATTATAGTTTTTACATCATGATGCATTGCTATGAATAAGACTTATGTATATCTTCATTTCATATATGCTTCTACATTACTTTGTTCGTCACTAGAATAAGATAAGTACTGTCAATTACGTGAACGCCGCCTCTCCTCATGTAAATCCTGTGTTTGGTATCTTAAATTAGTTTCAAGGAAGCGAATATATTTTTCATTTTCTTTGTACCATTGGTCATTGTATGTATCCAATCTGTATAGTATTTAAGTAGAGAGATTTTGAGTAGTTATAGTTACCAAATGCACTTAATGTTTTTAAAATATATCGTTATAAAGTAATTTTTTCCCCAAAAAATCATGGAATGTTTGCAGTTTCAAGCTTACTTAAAGTAATGAATGTTTAAAAGAAGGTAAAACTGGAACGGTGGTTGTATTAATAAACCTCGAAGAGGAAGGCTTATCTTGCATTAAGATAAACTTGGAAGGCACAGTAATAATATAACGACCGAGTTTGTGATTGTTCAAAGATAATTTTGTTCTTTCAACAGCAAAAAATTTATATTGATTATACAGTTTACATACAGGTGCTGATATGTTGACTTGATATCGTAATAAGCGCCAAAAATATTTTTAATATAATTAATAAACTGTTTTAATTAATCCCATTTTGTAAAATCTGAGTAATGGATATAATTTTTAAATAGGTACAGAAATTCTAGACATAGCTATTCACACGAGTTGTAAAATAGCTTTAACTTTGGGAACTGACTATAAAATACGCACATGGAATTTATTGAAAGGCTTGGAAGCCTATAATGTTAATTTAAAAACGAAATGTATAAATTATACGTCACTGATTGGCCTTAAATGGTCGCCGGATGGTATCCATTTTGCTTTGTATGGAGGTCCAGAAACATATATATGGAATATAAACACGGGTACGATTATTTATCTTTCATTTTTTTAGATTTTGGAAAAAATATAATTTTGCTTCAGATCATCAGAAAAAGAATATGTAAATAAAGAACTTGTATTTACAGGTGGAATCGAGAAAAGCTTCAAACACAAAACAAATGTTTCGAGCATGTGCTGGGTCTCCTCACAAGAATTAGGTCTTGGTTTTATCAATGGTCATGTTAGCCTCTTCAGATGTTTCGATTATGAAGAGAAACCAACCTGTTTATCTCTAGAAGCCCATCAAGCACGTATTAAATGTATTGAAATATGTGATGAATGTTTAGTTACTGCATCAAGTGATGGGCAAGTAAAGATTTGGGAGAAAACTATTACTGGTTTAAAACCACTTCATTGTATCGAAACCGGATGCAGATTAATCTGTATGAAATTGATTCCATTGCAAGAGATCAAAGGTGAGGAGAAATTAAATGAGTCTTTGTCATTGCGGAAGGTTGAAGATTCTGATGAAGAAAAAAGTTATGCGTGATTGTTTAGTTATAAGATCATATATCGTAATAAAAATACTGCAAACTATCTACCAGTAGCAAGAATTTTTCATATCTATAATCGAAATAAGAAGAATGTCTTAATAATAATTCTTAATATGTATCAATTAAGATCCACAGATAAATCAGTACCCATAGCAGTTTATTTTTTCTAAAAGGCAATGATGAAGTACAAAAGTTTTGTGAAATTACAGATTGCGTACGTAAGGATGTTAATAACACGAGCGGATTTTTAGCACACCCTTACGTCCAGAATCTGTGATCTCACAAAAGTATTGAGATTACAGATAGTGGACATAAGGATGTTAACAAAAATTCCGCTCAAATGTTATACCCTGGCGCAAGTGTTGCACTTTGGCACCGCTTTTACTTCACAATATGCGCAAATGTTTATATCTCAGTTTCATAAACATCTGATTGTTTATTTTCTGAAAATTTAAATTAAATGTGTGGGCAAAATTAAGATATGTAAGTTCTACTATTGCTTATACATGAACAATGGACATTAAAGATCATAAATAATTTCATTAAAAAATATATTTTTATATTATATAAAATTACATAAAACCTTTTATATGCCCCTTCAAATTTGTTATGCCGTTTTTCTTTTCAAATTCTAAACGCACAAAAATAATTTCAATTACTTCAGCTTGTCTTATATTGTAGTTTTTGATTTTTCTCTTTCCAAACGTCTCTCTCTAGAAGCACAAGTCCTTTTATGTCGTTTAGATTTAACATGCAGACTCCACTGGAAATTACCAACGAATACTCTTTGGCAACCTTCACAGAAATAAGTTTTGTCTTGAGAATTTGGCGTCGATAAAACAGGTATCGGCTCTAATGGTTTTAATGGTGGCGATTTTACAGTATCATGATCAGATATGTTTTGCTCTAAATACCAATTTAATTGACTAAGGGCTGGATTTAAGACATTCTCGTGCCATTTAGTCGGATCATCTGTTTTCAATCCGTAGATTGGCGGAACCTGAATCAAAAGGAAAGTTAAAATTATAATATTTTACAACATTCAATGAATTGACACGACAACACAAAGATATTTAGTCTTTGGAATTTCTTTCGATCGCTCTATTAAAAAAATCGCGAACAGCTCCGTTATCCGACCTTTCATATTCTGGAAGTCAAAAGTTTTATTATACTTGTAAAAATCAAATATTTAACTATTTAGTGTTGATCATGTAATCTTACTAATCTAGAAATTTAATATTTTCAATGAGCTCAATAGTTAATTAGTGTAGCATTCGATTAGCATATACATGCATAACGATCGTTGTGCAGCATTTAATGTTTTGCTGCTCTAGTAAGCTCTAACCAATAACATATCGTGTATTTAGGGGAAGAGGTTATTCAAGCTTAAACCTCATTTCATGTCAGTTAAAACCTATCATATTTATACATTAAACAAAAATAAAAGGATCCAGTACATGTCATCGATTTAAGCATCTTCCAAAATTATAAATTTGTTAAGCTCCAAAATGATACAACTCTCTCAAAAGACAGTTATATAAGTATACAACCTCCCACAATTATACACTGTCTCTTACATTTGTTAAGCTACAATAGTATCAACTTATAGATCTCGTCAAATATTTGGCTCAAAATTTTCAATTACTCAAATGAAAGTCTGTTTGGTTTATTTCGGATGTTTTATATTCCCAACTTTCCCAATAACCAAATAAACTCTGAAATACATTTTACATTTAATGAAGTGTGCATTCATATAATCTCTAAGGAAATAGATTCTATTTACTTTTCTGTCACTGCGCCCTAGAAAACGATTACTAATCCATTTACATTGCTTTTTAGCATATCGTCTAGTAACCATTTTCAGTTCTTCCAAGCCTTTGTCTAATAATTTTTTGCCATGGTCGCTTCGTCTCTCCTCATCAGATAAACGCAGATATTCGTCAAATTCTTTAAAACCGATTGCTTGAAATATGCCCTTAGTATAATCGATGTCTCTAAGGAGAAAGAATAAAATAATTAGAATATTTCTTAAAAATAGAAGTAAATAAAAAATCGTTGACTATTCGACTTTGTTGTACTTCTGTCCGACTGTTCTGCCTTTCCGACAGTCTGTTGATTTCAGAGCTACTTATTTTATACCCTGATTTCTTCAATCGAGTCTCAATCATGACTTACGTAATAACAGTACTGTAGCTCGTGCAAAATAATATTGTAGAACAACCAATGAGTGTGAGGAAATTAAGCTTCACCCGACTTCCGTAACTTTTCTCAGTGTTACAAAAAAAATGTCATTCTCTGATACTCTGATTACCCGTCGAAATGCGTAAATAATATTTAGTTCTACCGTTCTTTATACCTGTGGAATTTCTCATTCACGTTTTCTTAACATTACTTGTTCTGCAATGCTTTTATTCAACATCTACGAAATGTATTTTGCATTAAAAAAATAAATTTTTGCGATTGAAAATGTAATATTTTCTAAATATTCAGTTTACAACTGATTACTCACCCGTTTATTAACCTTTCCTCATTATATGTTTTATGAAATGTGGTCAATTCATTTAGTAATCCATTGTCAAACATTTGGTCAACGCGTTTGTTAATTCTTTCATTCAATATGTTCTACAAATTAAAAGTTTTAATAATCATTATTATTCCCGTTAAAATTCCATTATATTTAATTTCCGTACATAAACAGAGCCTAACGACTTTTTATTAACAAATATTACAATTCAAACTACTGAAAAAATAATAGAATACCTGTTCGCATTGTAACCAGAATATAATTGTATTGGGATATCTCAATCCACCCCCAAAAGAATTTCCGCCCATCGATAATTGTTGTTGTTTTAAAATATCACTCAATTTTTTTCCTCTTTGCTCAAGAACTTCAAGCGATCGTAAAATCTTTCGTCGATTATTTGGATGTAATCGTTGAGCCATTTCAGGGTCTACAATTCTCAATTTTTCATGCAATACAGGAGTAGAAATTTTGATTTCGTCGTTCAATTGCATTAATCCTGAGGCATCTAAACTACCTTCATTTGGATTTGGAACCAATATTTTCCAGAGAATAGATTCGACGTAATAATTTGTCCCGCCTACAAGCACTGGGAGAATACCTTGTTTCAATAGGTTATCAATCTATTTTATCTTATGTAAGGATGCTTAATACCATTTAAAATACTTGAACGACTTTTTTTATTCTGATATCATTTAACTAAACAAATGATTTCATACATCTTTCCAAGTGAAATGACAGTATAATACTAAGGGACAGGTAGTAAATAAATTTTCTAAGGAATTAAATCAGTGTTATAAAATAGCTAAGGTGGCAAACTCGGACAAATGCTATTTATCGTCTGCATAAATGATTCTCACATTTGTTTAAATGGCACGTTTATCATAACCAATTTTATTCGTAGGAGATATAACAGCGTCTACAACAAATTATTGGCTATATTAAAAATAATTATTAATAATAAGAGGTACAGAGACGTTTGCCGGTTTATTACTTAATTCTAAAAGGCAGAAATGTATATAAGAAACTTCTAACAACAAATTGGAGGATATAAAAGAAATGTCAATGTATAAAAGTTCCAAAGAATCTTATAGAATACTGAAAATCTAAGACATGAATGCAAAATTACTACCTCCTATGAGCTAAATATTTCAACAAAAGTGGTGGCAAAATTGAAGTTCATTTAGTGTGTAACCGTTAATAGGTCATAAGAAAGAAAAATGAAATATTTATATACAGCAAAGATGTTCTTAAAAAGGATACGACAGGTAACGTTTTATTTCGATAATCTAAAACTGTGCATAATTCTGTCGGCTGAAATTCATCTAATAAATGATGTTTCACACAATTTTGTTCGTCCTCAGTTGCTTTAGCCGATATTATATCTAAGCCTTTATAAATTTGCATTGAATCGGCGCTAATGATCTGCCCACCGAATGTTTTCGCAATTTCTATAGATAACTTAGTTTTGCCACTTGCCGTAGCTCCTAAAATTACTACCAATGGTAATTTCATTGTACGGTTGACTTTAAAGTTTCATCGCTTTGCACTTAATGTTCTTAAACATTATTTCTGATTTAATAGCACAGGATTTGTAAGACTTGAGACGGTGGCTCTATAGGTCTTGGACAAAGGCCAAATTTCTAATATATTTTTGAAGAACTTTCTTATTATCTACGCTCGTTCTATTTCGAAGCGTGTCATTCTAGCACCCGCAGCGGAGCGGAAGGAAATTTGATAATTTTAGTCGTACCAACTTTACCGCTTGGCGTCTCTATGGTCGGAGCATAATAAAATTGACAGACCCATTGTATTATGCGAACGACTCTTAGTTGTTTCTGGTACTTAGGCTTTGTCTTTCGACATAGGTGCATACTCATTTTAGTTTCTAATGCATTTTCTTTATCTTTATTGTAGACAGTTCCAAAACTCGTAGTAGAGATTAATTTAATTTTACTAACCTATCAAGATATTTTGTATTATTTTTAAATCTAGTCATTAATTTATTATTGCAATTAAACACATCTCTTCCCAGCCCGTAAATTGATTTGCACTTGGAGTTGTGGCTTCAGTTCAGTTTTCAATTTTATTGATAATTACTCATGACAGAAGTCCTTGCAATGTATGTGGATAAATTTTTCTGTATAATTATTTTCATTGCCGACGTTCTACATTAGCGTTATCAACAATTAAATTATTTACATATAGAGAAATTCGATAACGAAATTAATATGATATGTTAGCTGTGTTTGTGTATATTCAATTAAACAAATGTTTTAAAGATTTCATATTGCTGTTCGCAGAGTCCTGGGTTCGATCCCCAGCGTAGACAATGATTTGCGTTGTTGATCTAATCTAGGCAACACACGAAACGAGGTCAGTAATTATAGGATGAAGGTAACTATAATTTATCATGCGCACCTATAGGCGTAGATGTAAAACTTCGCTCCAGTATGCGCGGGTGGCACGCACTATAAAGATCTCTTTACGAGTTAATTAATTATGGTTGGTAAAGACGAAATGATCTGATACCCTACCTACCAGCGTCAATGACATAGGCTCGAACTTAAAACAAATACTCGGTGATAAGCCTATACGGCAGAAATAGGCCGACTATAATAAGTATATTAAGAAACACAACAATATTGCTGTTAATCTTTAATTTATTAGTAATTGAAATTTAAGATATAATGCCGGAATTTTTAGCCGATAATAATATATGTGGACAAAGTATACTTCAATTAGTATCACGTGGAAATGCTATAATTGCAGAAATTTTAAGATTAAAAGACTATGTACCATCATTATACAAGTAATCACAGAATTATTAAAAAAAAACTGTATTTTTATATCTATTTTTTAGACTAGAATCAAAACATGATGCCCAGAAATATACAGAAGTTGTATTAGATTTTAGTTATTTTAGAATTGCTGAAGTACAAGAAAATAAAATTGAAAATAGCGATGTAAGTTTATATTCACAAAGATATAAATAGATAAATAGTTTATATTCTCTTTTAACAATATGTAATTATTTTTTTGCAGACTTTAATGCAATTAGATCAGGAACTAAGAGATAATTACTTACAAATTATAAAACGATTTTATTTGTTATTTGAGAGTATCCACAGTTTTGCTGCCGATTTGAATCACTATATCGACGAATTGAATGATGGTTTATATTTACATCAGTCACTTGAAACTGTTTTTTCAGATATGGATGGTCGTCAATTAATGGTAATTAAAGACATTGCTATATTCATTCTAATTTTCTTCGTAAATACATTGTTATTATTATATGTATGTATTTCTTCTGGAAACTTTGTTATACCTTAAATGTATTTACTAAGAGTAAAAAGAAACTTCCAATATCAAATTTCAATCAAATACCACAGAGAATAAGAAAGTGTCAATATGTCAAGACTAATAAAAACAACATTGAAAATATAAATCATACTTACATATTATATCTACTACATGTTGTATCAATTAAATTAAATAAATACTCCTCTGTCATTCACTTTAAATGTGTTGTTTTCCTAAGCAGTTCAAAGCTTTCTATTTCTTCAGTTATACGTGTATCAAACTCTTACCAAGCAGACAGTATAAGCATGCTAGTATAATGTCTGGAAATTTTTGGTTCTCTTGTTGTGTGTGTATGTTTTATTCTTCATGATTTTAGAATTTTTAACGTGTTATAAGCCAAAGCAGATCGTTACATGTTTTTATCTTTGTATTCCAGTTGAGAATCTTTTTTTAAAGAAATTTTTTATGCATGTATAATTAAATTGATGAACGTATTTACCTAATTATTGATAATTTTACAGTGCGAAGCTCTATATTTATATGGTACTATGCTTCTATTGGTTGATTTTCATATAGAAGGAATTTTTAGAGAACGTCTCCTAGTATCATATTATAGATATACACCCGAAAGACGCGACACGCAAAGTTGTATTGATGATGTTTGCAAATTACTTCGTGATACTGGATTGAGTGCTGTTAAGAAACCGTTGAATTATCCTGAAGATTATTTCAAGTAATTATTAATATATTACTAACTTGTTGTTCGAAAATTTTAAATAAAAGGGGCTATATTTTAACAGAGGCTTATGGGATTATTGCTTCTTAATTACTCTGAATCTTCGGATTGGATTAATTCTACTTTTGGCAACACGCAATTTTGGCAATGGTTCTCATTTGATTCAAACATAATTCAATGCGCTTAGTGAATTGACCTGTCTTACTCCTTTATTGGTGTATGCAAACATGATCAAGAAAAAATACATCGTTGTTGACGTGATTCCCTTGATTCTAGATATTTCGCACATGGTATTCAACTAAGTGCATTGGGATAATTGCCATTAATAGCATAATTGGAACCTGAATGAATGGTTGGCTTAGTGCGTGATGGCCAATTCTTACCAATATCTATACCTAGGGTGACCAACCGTACTCTTCAAAGAGTACATGTACTCTTTTTGGCAAGTAAAATTACGTAGAATTGCTATATAAAAGTACATGTACTCGTTTTGGCAAGTAAAATTAATAGCAATTCCTATATAAAATATGTGTAAGATTTTTTAAAAGAAATTTACTCTTTTTGGACTGGCCCCAGTTGATATCCCTACCTACATCAATACATACACAATATTCTTTTTTCGATTTTCTTATTTTGCTTTGATGGAACATCTCATTGTTGGCCTATCCGAAGTTTCAAAATTCATATTACCACTGATATCCGCACCTAAGTGCATAAAATAACACTTGTCATCCAAATTCTACGCAAGTTGCGAATACTTTGCTGTTCTAACAGATTCATAATTGCGCAAAGCATGTAAACTAAATCTTATATCGTGTTGTAATTCGGGGTACTGGACATTTTTCACAGATGGACATTTTTGCTTTAAGGCATACACTTTTTCGCATACTTCTATCCATAAAACTTGAACATTTATCCAATTCCAATTATGCTTTCTTTGAGATTTTTTCATGAATTATGAGTCTCATATTAATTTCGATAGAGAACTGTAACGTAACAGAAACTAGAAAAGGCATGCTATCAGATTTCCATTGTACTATTTATTCAAAACACTTTTGACTGACAATATTTTATTCAAATTTGTGGGAATTTGTAATAAAAACTCCTTAAATAATTTTCAGGCGTATGCCACTGAACGAAACATTTATTGAAACTGTAATATCTCGTCTGCGATCAGATGACATTTACAATCAATTGGCTAATTATCCATCAAATGCAAAACAGAGAAGCACAGCTCTTGCACAGCAAGCAGCTCAGTTATATGTATGTTTTTATTTTGCTCCACAAACTCTCCATAGGTAAGCTTATTTTATTTTTTGTTTCATTATCAATTTGATACATGACCGTGTATTTATACTATTATTGTTTTATAGAATTTTCTCTTTGAAAATTTTTATGCGTATGTAGTTAAAATATTTTATGCTGACGAATTTTGATTCAGAGAAGCTGGCACCATGAGAGAAATTGTCGATAAATATTTTGGTGACAATTGGAATTTAGCATTATATATGGGCCATAGTGTAAATTTAATAGAGGCATGGGATGCTTTTAAGGCCGCAAAAACCGCTTTAAATAATACCCTTGATGTTGCCAATGTTAAAAGTTACGCTTCTTGGCATGGAGGTAATTGTTTGTTTTAAGGATTGAAAAAGACAACTTTTTCATCTTTCGTTTTTACCTATTTGATACGAAAAATATTGAATTTATGAAAATATTCTATTTTTAAATTTTAATTGAGAAGCATGCTTTAGAGCTTCTTGGGTGCAAAAACGAGGTTTTGAAAAAGTCTATACATGTATAATACATAATATTTTGTACATAGTTGAATTAACTCTATTGCAATATTTTTAATAGAATCAGAGTTGCTATATTTATGTGTCTAACTATTAAAGGTAAACGAATTATGTTGCCTCTTTTAGAGTTTTATTTTTAAAATATATTTGAAACATTATTTCAAAATGTAAATTTTATACATACTGCTGTATTTTTTTGTATAAAGTTTGCGGCCTCTTTTCTTGAAAATAGCTCCTATATTTTTTTTATTTTCTGTACAGAGAACGTCTAATTTTATTGCCTCTAATGCTTAACGAGGAATTTAAATAAACGGACGATTAAGTTCGAAGTATTTGTTAATCATAATTAAAAATGCTCTTAAGCCATAAAATGGTATACTTGAAAGGGCTTTCAGCGCCCTACAGGTCCTAACCGCCCCGAAATCTTTTCCACTGGTTCGGTTTATTCTTAATAATTAATCCGGGTAGCTCTTACAGATCCATATTTCCATCTTTATAAGTGTTTTATATAAGTAGGTAACTATTTTCTCACTACAGATTTACACGTAACGCAACCTGGCCCCCACTATAGATTTTGACTTCGTTTTCGTCCGTAAGGCTGCCATCCTTCTTATATTTCTTTCTAAATGGTTATATCTATCATAACTATTTAAATACGCTAAGTGGATCAACCTTTTCTGTACGTAGTAAATACAAACACTTGAATTTACAGTGCCTTAGCGTACCATGATGCTTTAGATGTTTTACCTCGTGCTTTAGCTACAGATGCTACGCTAAATATAGTTTAGCGTACCTGTTCATGATTTTCTTTTACATATACGGACGAATATTAAATGTATCTTTTTAGGTTCTGTGGATGAATTAATAAATAAAACGAATCTTCTATTACAAGAAGGCAATATTACAGCTGAAAATTTGCTCCAGAAAATAAGCGATATAACACATGTCTTGAGATCTTGTAATGTTTGTTTAAGATGGTTGATGCTACATTGTTTGACCACACCAAAACAGCTCAAATTTGAAAAGATTAAAAAATCCAAACAAATGAGAGAACTTGCAATTACGGAATCTAAATATAATCCTACGCAAGTACGTTAAATATTGTAATATAAACAATATGTAACCTTTAATTTTGTTGCATCTAAATCAAGTTGTAGCCTCTAATTTTGTTGCATCTAAATCAAGTTGTAGCCTCTACATTAAATGATATTTGATTAGCAGGTGCATAAAATATGGGACCAGTGAAAATCAGTTAATTTTTTGATAGGCGCAAGGAGAGGACCGCTTAAATGGTCGAAGTGTGAGCTAACTTTGGATAATGAACAAATTTGAAGGGGAAATCTCAGTGGCCTTTAGACTACATCGTTTCTTTAATTAAACAAATACTCTCCAGTGGGCAACTGGAATTGACTGTATTAATGTCACAGTAACAAGCAGCACGAGAATTAAACCATTGTATAAGGACGTGAATGGATGGGATAGATTTAAGGCCTCTAAAACCACCAGCACATCTTACTAAATACAAGAGAAATGACTATTCAGCCATTATACAAATGAGGGTGTACAGGTTTAGATATACATAGCGCTTGCCTATTCTCACTACCAGAGTATAAAGTAACAAGCGTACGCAGTGCCCATGCAACAAATTGACGCGGTGCCAAACACGACCCGGAAAAACATAGACGTAGAAGCCTAATACCTGAACCTGCTGACGCAACGTGTCATAATTACAATAAGAAACATTAGATGGAATATTGTTTACACGTCTAATAAAGAGGCTGCATCATTTACCACGAGATTCAAATTGTGATTGCAGCAAGGAAGAAAACATTCTATTGAATTTATATTCAGAATCTATTTGTATAAACTATTGTGTTTCCAATTCACGATTGTCCGATTATAAACCTGACCGATCATCAATATTTACATCATATTTTGTAAAATAATGAAAAATATTATCAACATTATATGTCAGCCTTAGAACTTATCAATGTAAAATAGGACTTCTGTTCAATACACGTACACTTTATTGTTAAACAATCTACAATACAGTTTATGTTTGAAATATCTCAAAAATAATAAAATACATTTTCCATATTTACACAGTTAAAATAACAAACTCATTAATTATAAAATAATTATTCGTGTAACTAGGTATTCAAGCTCCTCTTAAACACTGCTCAGTTAGAACTCTTCACCAAAGATCTATTTAAAGATTTAGTTGGCCAAAAAGATACGAAATGGATGGAACTCAAAACAAAAACGGAAAATAGTTTGTGCGAACTATCGGAAGTTTTTGGAGGTACAAAGCCATTGACACGTATTGCAAAGAATCCTAGCTTGGAGCATTGGTTTGGCGATATTGCTAAACATGTTGCCAAATTGCCTGATCACCTTGAGAAAACCGAGGAAAGTGGAAACACAGGCCAAGCTGAAGCTTCGGCGAGAAAAATTATACAACTTGTACAGGCTTTGGTAGAAGTACAAGCATTTCATCAGTTGGATGCCGATATGCAGGTTGTTATTATTAATTTTAAAAAAAATGTTTTTTTTTGTAATAAAAATTTTATAGGTGAAGCAGTATATATTAGAAACACGTGGTTATTTGGAACAGATGTTGCGAAATATGAAAATAAATGAAGATGTTTTGATAACTCTGCAAATCATTGGTGATGTTAGTTACGCGTGGGAATTGATTGATTGTTATACGGAAATTATGCAAAAAGGCATTACAGCCGAACCAAATTTAGTCATTAAACTGAGGTATTTTTAAATGTTTTCATAATACAAATTAGTAGAATCTATGGCAAGTCTTGTACACTTGGCTAATAAACTATATTCGCACTGTTTTCTTTCCTACAGTGCTACAATAGATGATCATACACATATGTTCTTTCCTTCGAGAAATAATGGCGAAATAGAACGACATAAAAGAATGGCGCGTGGTTGTTAAAAAATGTGTCACGTTATTGTTTGAACGGTGCGACTAGCTGCCAAAGAAAATGTTGTATGTGGTATATAGACTAAAAGCGTCATTTGACTTCTCATGTGGGAGCGTTGTCACGTTACAAATCCCTTCCCGTAATTTCACGGCGTGGTCTTATGATCACTAACACAAATGATTAGTCAGCTGTTTTCAAACGCGCCATTCTTTCTCGAAGGAAAGAACGTATGTATGACCAGCTATTGTTTTGTAAAAACTATTCCTTTCACACATGTGTTTCTAATTCAATATTTTTGGGTTTCAAAATGTAGAATATTGCTTACAAAAATGATTAATTTAATACATCTTCTTAATTTTATGTAAACTAACTATATGCGTAAGTTATTTTGAGGTGACTTTTTCTATTACTACCGACATTACTTCTCACTCGAGTTTCTTTTTTGTAAGATTTTAAGATCAAGAATTAAATTTTTATTTAAATGGCAGTAAATATTGTTCTATTAGATCAATTGGAAGTGTTTTTACTTCGTTACTACCACGTATAATACAATTTTTATCTTTATCTCCTATAGGTATTACATACCTATATGGTATATGAAAGATATAGGATTCATGTTTTAAGAATTTTTTCTATTTCACCTTAGTACATCTCTTGTATAGAAATTACTATACTATTCGTTACTATTCGTTAATACGCAATTCAAACGCGGGGGGTCAAAAGGAACAATTTTTCATATAAAAAGTTTTTTGTAATAAAATTTTTTCTTGCTCAAAAAAATGAAAGAGGGGTGGCTGTTTGTATGTATGTGCGTATGTACATATGTACGGATGTATGTTCAAGAATTTCTCCTTTCCTATGGGACCAATTGGGATGAAATTTGGTAAATTGTTCCAGGTGATGATTCCGCAGAACGGTTTTTTCATTCTTTTTATAAATCCAATATGGCGGACAGCAGCAATTTTTTTGTTCATAAATTTTGTGTTCAAACTAGGAGACTGAAATTTTGCACACAAAAAAGTGCCATGTTGCTAAATTGTATAGGAAGCGGTGTTTCCACGTTTGAAGTTAAACAAACTTTTTGAAATATCTCAGGAACGGTAAAAGATAGGAAATTCGCATAAACTTTATTGTACAGGCTACATGAAGGCCCTTCGATTTTATTTGAAATATTTTTTTCTAAAATTACAATTTACTATACAGGGTGTTTTTGTTTTGCAAACTTTGCGGTCCATTTTCTCAGAAACTAGAAGAAGGATTTTGATTAAATTTTTTGTGTCGAAAGTTCCTTTAGGACTTAAGCGAGTTTAAAAAAAAACGTACATCATAGCCGGAGTAATTTGACCTTGAAAAAGTGTACTGCCCTAAATATCTCGGTTCCTATAAAAGTTTGGGAACGTATGTAAGTCTAAGGGACATCAATTTTGTCGGTATGAACAACTGAATATACATAACTGATTTTGAGCAATACAAAAATGTTTCAAAAAGTTTTTAGTAACACAGTATACATATATTTTTTTCATTTTGGTAGCCCTTGTAATTATATTTAAAACTATAGATGATGGGTCTAACTATTATTGTTTCGAAGATATGACCCTTAATAACTTAAAATTTCGCAACTTGTCACCATGGCAACCGACATTCAACAATCATTTTATATACATGTAAGGCCTACATAATATCTCATATATGCAAACATATAGGAAAAATTATTTTACGTTGAATGAGATATATAAACTGCTTTCGTAATTGAATAAAGGTTGTTATCAGTGGCACGTGCACATTATAATTTTGGGATGGGTTCAAAATGATTATATTATTGAGAAATTCTGTTTTAAAATTAGAAGACTGAAATTTGGCTCGCATATATGGTATATCGTATTATGCGTCGAATGAACTTAGTGCCATCCCTGCAAGTGGTATAGAGCGCGATGTAGCCACATTTCAAATTTTGCAAACTTGATATATTTCAGGAACTATAAAAGATAGGGTGTTGAGACCGGCTATTATACTACATTAAATATCTCGGTTCCTATGCAAGTTGAAAAAATAAAACTTGGGGAACAAGTGTAAGACACAAGGAACTCAATTTTACGCAAAACGGACACGAAGAAAAAGTGACTCAAAAGTTGTAGTGGGAAAAATTAAGTCAAAAACGGCAGGAGATCGCGCCAAAGCGGACAAATTCATAAAACCAAGGCACACCAGACTGTTCTAGTAGAAATTAGCCGAAAAGAGAGTCAATAGAAGTCATAGGCGATGCCAAACCGGAACGCGCAGCTCTCCGCGCCGTAGGCAAATACGGGGAAAAAGTGAGTCAAGAGCGAGTCAGTGAGGCATGAGTACAAGAGGGGAGGGTCAATAACTAGACAACCAGGATCAACAACTCGACAACCATTACGATGGATTAGGGCTACGAGGGATTGGACTTGGTGGTGTCCAGAACTAAACGGGAGAAAGTCAACGGCCAGATAGACGAGAGCAACAACACGATAACAACGAGACAACAACTATCAGGGATTGGGGCTACGAGGGTTTGGACTTATTTATTTCAACGGCTAAACGGAAGGGATTCAACGACTATACAGACTGAAGCAACAACACGACGACTATGGTGACGAGATAACGACAAATATAATTCCAACTATAACAGCTATAACAGAACTATAACAGACTACAACCAAGAAAAGTTAGAAAAAACTAACTTTATTTTAACGACTATAGATGTTTTTTATACATCGAATTTAAATATTTTCTATGATTGTTAAAACGATTCTTTCTTTTCTGATGATTTTATCTGTATGTTAGCGTGTATGCTCTGAGGGGGTAGGTAGGTATGCAGGTATGTTTATTTGTAGAAAGTTTGTATATGTACCTTTTTATGCGTAGCTAGATGACTTATGTGAAGATATTGAATAAATTTGTGGTTATTATCGAACCTAGTTGGGTATTTAGTAGGTTTCTGCGTTTATTTTCTTTATGTATAACTATTTCTAATTGTTCGAAAAGATTTTATTTGCTGTAGTCTTTGACTTATGGAGTGGTTCTAATTTATTTATATTTGAAAATTTATGATATGTCTCTAGACTGTGGGTTGCAGTTACTGTCTGTCTTTTGGAGTCTATATGATCTTAGATGTTCATTGTATCTAGTCTCCAGGTTCCTTGATGTTTGACCAATATAGCTACTGTTGCATTCCTCACACTGTAGTTTATAGCTGCCTGATTTTTAAGAATACTTGTTTTGTCTTTTGCATTGAATATTAAATTGCTTAGTTTGTTTGTCATTTTAAAGGCAATTTTTCTTTCTTCTACTGTAAGATGTGTCCAATTATTCTGATTGGACACATTATTCTGATTGGTTTCGGATATATTGAATTCATTGCAATTAGTTTAGTTTGATCAGAATTTTTACTACCTTTTGTATAACATCAACAATCCATTACGGAATCGTTTTTGTAATAATAAAATATAAATCCAGTATTAACAACTTATTATATTTTAGGGCTGTTTTTCTAAAACTTGCTTCTGCATTGGAAACGCCTTTATTACGAATCAATGAGGCGCATAGCGATGATCTCCTCTCTGTATCTCAATATTATAGTTCGGAATTAGAAATCTATGTACGTCGTGTATTGCAAATCATTCCGAAAACAATGTTCGAAAAAATGGCACGTATCATTGAAATGCAAACAAGTGTACTGAAGGAATTGCCGACACATTTAGAAAAAGATAAACTCAAAGAGTATGCTCAATTAAATGAACGATACGAATTTGCTGAGTTAACGCATTCGATATCAATATTTAGTGAAGGTAAGTTGTTTTAACATGTTTTCTTAAAAATATGTCATTTTTATTCATTTTTACGTTTCATTCGATTTTTATTAGAACGTACGATTCTGAAAATATTGCTAGTATATCAGCATTAAAGGTTAGAGAATTTGTAAAACCAGCTTGTATCTGTATTATGTTTAAATGTACACCTTTTATGTTTATTGCACAACATGTTTTTATATTTAGTATATTAATATACTTGAATCTTTAATTTAGTCTCCACAGAAATGACGGAACAAATTACTCCAATAATGATTGTCGATTTGATTGTTCTTGTATTTCTTTCGAGGAAATTGTGTTTATTAATAAATTGGCATACTATTTATATAACAACGTCGCGACCGACTATCTTCTTCGACACACGTCTGAAATTAATCACTTTTGTTGTATTTTCCTTATTTTGAAACACCCAAACAGCAGATTGACGTTGATTTTCAAAGTCATAAGAATAGATCCGTTTCGTTACAATTCATAACATGTTTTTTAAATTAAGATGTTGGGAATACCCAAAGCTGTCAACATCGTGTGCTTCGTCAGATATACATCTTCTTTAATCATTTGGCGCATAGTATTAAGGTTTTCCTGACTCATTGCTGTCTGTAATGGTTCGGTGCTGGGATCATAACTGAGAATGGAATAGATTTAGTAATTTAGGCGGAGTTTTCACACACATACACGTCACACAGACATTTTTCAAAAATAGCGTTGTGGGCTCAGACTCCAAAACGTGCTTCATGTTTTGACATTTTATGCTAGCTACATATATACGTGGTTCAGTATATTTGTAGTATATGAAAGATACAAATGGGTATTTATTATTTACAATTTTTGTAAAGGTATGAGAATGATGAAGAGTACTTTGGTGGGAATAATATGTTTAGATCCAAAACGATTATTAGAAGATGGTATTCGAAGAGAACTAGTTCAGCATATTTCGAAAGCATTACATAATTGTTTAGTTTTCTCGGCTAAACCAAAACAAGATGAACTAGAAATGAAATTGAAAACTTTAGGCAAAATTATTGATGGCTATAAGAGATCATTTGAATATATCCAGGTAAATGTAATTCAGTTTCACTACTATATAAAATTATAACAATTAAACTTATATGTGTAGGATTATGTGAATATAAATGGCTTGAAAATTTGGCAAGAAGAAGTAACACGAATTATAAATTATAACGTTGAAATGGAATGCAACAGTTTCCTTAAGAACAAAATTCATGACTGGGACTCTATTTATCAGAGCAAACATGTACCGATACCTTATTTTCCACCTATAGACCAAGACAGTGAGAATTTTATTGGTAGATTAGCCAAAGAACTTATTCGACTAACAGATCCCAAGTAAATGCTGCTAAATATAATTTTTGAAATTCTATATCAACCTTTATTTAGTATTAGTATCATTGTAATGCACACATACATTGTGAAAATATACATCTTGCTTGTTCACACTTTTACAATTAAGCACCTTAAAAGTGCCTATATTACGAATGTAGGCACTTGTACTATTATATATTCTAACTTTTTATTCTGTTGTAGTTTAACTTTTTAGAACATGAAATTTTAAATTAAGGTATTATGGTGCAGTTAATAAGGCGAACATTTTACTTGATAAATAGTTAACACTTATATTTAGCAACGATAAAGAATAATACATTTTAACTTAGGTATAGATATCAATCTAAGAATTTGGAGAATTTAAAGAATTAAGAATTTGAGAATAATGTCTCTTAAAAATAATGCACTGTTTCACAAAAATACCACACCCAATTAAGAGTAATAGAAAGTTCATTAATTAACATTGAACCAAAATGGATCGTTCACTTGATACAAGGAATGTTGATACATGCCGTTAAAAATAATATTGTTATTCATAAATAATCTTTACGCCTTGAAACGGCATGTAATGTTTAGTCAATTGGCATGAAAAATAATATTAACATAACAAATTAATAGAACTAAACCCAATATTAAACTTAAATACGTACGGAAATTACAAGAATAATTCCACGACAGAACCTCCAAGAGAACTAAAAAATGTCGGCACTTAGAAACGATTTTTTTTTCTTTATAATTATAATTTACTTTCAATACTAAATTTGGTTCCTTGATATACCTAACGACACAAGGACCTTTAAAAGGATAAGAGTACTTCGACCCTGCTTCATTTCGTATTAAAACTTTGTCTCCTATCATACACAGCTTTCTCTGCATCCTTTGCATCGAGCAAATTACCTTTAACATCTTTCCATGTTTTCTGTAATCTATAACGTAATCCTGATGGGTAATGGTAGAAGCTATAAAGTGGTTTGACTACTTCCTGAAAAGAACTTGGTAACCGGCCGAGTTTATCAAAAACTAATTCATACGGAGTATATTTAGTAGCCGTGCGCAGCGTCGCGTTATACTAGTAGGCAAAAAAGGCATTTGCCTAAGGCCTTAAATTCACACTTCTCGTGTGACCAAGATTCAGGAACTAGACTAGACCAAGAATCAGGATTAGCTTGCACCTGAATTCTTAAATATTGTCCTAGATTCTTATGAGAATTTTCTAAAGCTCCTAAACTTTGATGATAAGTGGTGCTTTTGAAATTCTGAATATGTAAAATACTACACACTTGAGCAAATATTTCTGATCTAACTCTCAGTTCCTAAATCTGTGCCCACTTGAGATGGAATCCCATAAAGCAAAATAAACTCTTTCACAAATGCTTCTGCAACTGTATGAGCTTCTTTCTTCACAATAGGTGCTGTTACTACATAGTTAATTCACGTTGAATAGTTAAAATATATTTATAACCATCAAAAGAACCTACCAAATCTATTTTTTTTTATCAAAATATGAAAAAGCTGTAGATGTTATTGTTCACATTGTATCTGAGGTCTTGAATGCTTATATCTTTGACATGCATCGCAACGATTTGCAAATTCCTTAGTATGATCCACCATTCTTTATAGTTTTAACAACCTTTGAATACCAATGTGCTCTCCTACTGGTAACATATGAAAATCATTAAGCATAAGATTTTTCATGGCAAAATCCTTAATAATTTCTTTATTAGCTTTTACTATAATTTGACTCTCATTGCTATGTTTTTTGTTGTTCTTATTTGCATTCTTAGTTAAACGAATTAACTTCTGAAGCAGTAGATTTTCCAAAATTTCATTTTCTAAACAGTTAAAATACAACAGAATAAAAGGTTAGAATAAACAATAGTCAACTGTGCCTACATTCTTAATATAGGCACTTTTAAAGTGCCTAATAGTAAAAGTACAATCGTAAGTACAATCATAATCGTAATGGTTACAATCGTAATAACGCGAACAGAGGTTACAATCATTATAGGAACAATTATAATAGGACGGGTTTTACATTAAATAAAAAGAATAACTTACTATATATCAATCATGTTCATAGTGATCCGTAAATTACCAAACAACTACTGGGAGATCGGACAATCAACAGGAAAAAACAACAAACGCTCAGATGTGCGGTGTTTCGTCGGCCTAATGGGTCGACTTCAGCCTGAAACATTTATTTAAACAATGTATAAACGGTATAACAAGTCACAATATACATACCTAATCTAATCATTTAATACATTATATTCCATACTACATGTTGATAACTCTAGAGTTCTTTCAACTATTCTTTTGTTATTTTGTCTGTAGTTATAACAAAGTTATTAAACGGTCCTACCAATGTTGTATTAATAACAATTTTGAAGTATGATTATACCCTGCAACATAATCATACTTCCAAAGTATTATTCATACAATACGCATACAATTAAATCTTCATTTCATTGTATGCATATTCTACCTGTTTGGATTTTTCTAAGACGTTTGATCACAAATCATTTTAGTTCAATTGAATGATTTTGTAAATCCCTCGAGTAATTCTTGCTAGATTCAAAAGCTTTATTATTTATAACAGATAACATATTAAATTGGCAATTTTTTATTTTTGGGTAGATAAATATTTTTTTTTTACGTAAGTAAGGAATTCTAATAATTTGCTAATAATTTTTGCTAAAGATTCTAAACGATATCATATGTTCTGTATGTAGGGATAATATGGCATATCTCAATGATTTGAATAACTTATTTCTAGCGATAAGTTGAATAAGCATTATAATGGTTTAGTAAATGTGTATGTATATACATTTTAATAAATAAGGGTTAATATCAAGTTAAACAAATAAACATATTGTAGGGATATGAAATTTCATAGGTAATATTTTAGATCAACAACTTATATTGGACAAACATCAACCTGGTATGATTTAAAAACGCAAAAATCTATTGTTACAAAGCAAATGATGTCATTAATTACATCCTCTATTGAAATAACTGGTTTAGTTGGTTTAGATCGTCTATTTTCATTCATGATTGTTAAACATTTACGAAAAATTTACGATATATTAGACAATAAGCGACCTAATAATCCCGCATGGACGAATATTTTACAGGTATACTTGAATTTATTTTCAGATCAATTGGAAGTGTTATTCTTCGTTACTATCAAGTATAGTATAATTGTTTAGATTGTGACTATAGTTTCAATACTTTCGCGCCATCTCTAGATATACAAACTAGTGGTTCTAGGATTAATATGGGTTGTATTATTGGGGTGTTTTAGGTGACCATATTGGGGCTACGAAGGATTGGACTAAAGTACAAGGGGAGTGTCAACAGGCAGATAAACGGGAGCAACAACACAACAGTGACAACGATTACGAGGGATTGAACTTAGTAGTGTTAGCTGTTAACTAGGGGAGAGTTAACTATATGAGGGGGGGGGGCGCACAACACGACAACCATTACGAGGGATTGGAGCTACGGGGGATTGGACTTGGTGGATGCGAGGGATTGGACTTGATGTCAAAGACTAAACGGGAGTGAGCGAACGACGAGATGGACTGGAGTAACAACACGACGACTACGAGGGATTGGATCTATTTATGTCAACGGCTAAACCGGAGGGAGTCATAATAGATGGGATTAAATAGACGGGAGCAACTACACGACAACTATACTGACGAGAGAATGACAACTATTATTCCAACTATAACGACAATTATATTATAACAACGTTAACGACAATGACAACCAAGATCAACGATAACACTAACTTTATTTTTATCGGCTGCAGATATTTTTTCACCCTTGACACAGAAAAAACTCGAAAATAAACTTCCTAGGCATAACCTTGCCATACACAAAAAAAATCTCATTTAACATCTATAAAAAAACCCCACAAAACAATATAACAATAAACAAATGCTCCAACCACCCATACTCGCAAAAAATAGGTGCATTTAACTCCATGATTCATAGCCACATTTTATATATAAAACATCTGCATAACATAGGCGTTGCCTCGTCGTTGTCGTGTTTTACTCAAGTCTATCTGGTCGTTCACTCTCTCCCGATTAGTCTTTGACACCACCGAGTCCAATCCCTCGTAGTCATTGTCTCGTCGTTGTCGTGTTGTTGATCCTATTTATCTAGTTGTTAACTCTCCCCTATACTTTAACAACTAACACCACTAATTCCAATCCCTTGTAATCGTTGTCATTGTCGTGTGGTTGCTCCCGATTGTCTAACTGATGACTCTCCCCTCGTACTTTAACAGCTAACATCACTAAGCCCAATCCCTAGTAGCCCAAATATGGTCACCTAAAACACCCTAATAATAGAACCCAGATGAATCCTAGAATCCTTAGTCTGTATGTTTGAAGCTGGTCAGAAAGTGTTGAAACTAGTCACAATCTAAACAATTGTACTATACGTGGTAGTAACGTAGTAAAAGACTTCCAATTGATCTCATCATGAATTACCACAAAGTAACATTTAACTCAATCTATCTATTGAATTTATTTTCATTACAAATAGATTCAAATTAATGATTTAAATTTTTAGACTGTATCTAAGGAATTAGAAACAGTTGAAGCATTAACAAATCCTATAAAATTCTATCAGAACTCAATTGCACGGTCATCGAAATTATTCGTTGGGATGAATGACTCTTGTTTGGAGATTGGTCAATTACAGTTGCTAAGAAATTTGATTGCTTTTCATTTGAATATGAAATGTAAATTCGATGCTAAATATTTGGAGTCTTCGTTGAGTTCGCTAAATAAGTTAGTACATCTTGCATTGATAGTGGAATATAAACATTTTTGGTGGTTTTTATTTTTTAGCGCATGTTATTAATACATTACTATTATATTCAATTTCAGAGCTCTATTAAATGATCTGATGAAAGAAAATAGTAGTATTGATCTACCAGAAAAATTAATGTCTGAATTATCGCATTATTTTGATTATGCGGGTTTAAATAATCCTACGCAAAAAATATATCTTACTGTTAAACCGAATAAAGAATATTCTACCATCATATTTATTTTTGCATTAGTTCATATGCAAAAATTATTTTTCTACAACAATCCAAGTAACTATTTATTTTTCATTCTTAATTACATACTACACCAGCTGATTTCAAGTTTTAAAATTTTAACTTAACACTAAAATATGTATTTTTAGGTGCCTTAAGTAAACGAACAAATGATATAATAGACGGCACTGCATTCGTTTATGGTGTACATACGATATTTAAACAGCTTCATCAGCGTTTAAATGAAATTTTCATTAAACATTTATGCGATTTCGTTATTTTGATAAGCAGGCAATCATTAAGGTAATTCAGTTTATTTAAATACTTTTACAAATAAAAAAATAAACACGTTATCCTTGAAATATGAACGAAAGAAAAGAATGAATTTAATAAATGAAAATGTTTTAATGACGATTAGATGAATTAATCAATTTTAAATACCTGTTGATGACATGTGTAATCACAAATAGCTTATGAAGGCCAGACCAGGGCAGATACGTATTTCCAGGATTAGGGAAGATTTCATCAATACCCCTTTTTAGTAGTTCATTCATAGTCTTCGGCTAAGCAACTACACCACCGTCTGGATGTTAAGCTATCATTCAAATATGTATTAAAAGTAGGTTATTTACAGATTTCTTCTAACAGGTAAGCGAAACAGTACTAAAGCAGTTGAGACAAATCAGTAGGTTTTATGCTCCCTTCAACAATTGGGATGATATATATATACAAGTATATATATATATATATATATATATATATATATATATTGAAATTTGAGGTTTCCGCGAGTGTAATCTGATGAGTAGTTGTTTGTCATCAGGGTTATATCTCTGATGTCACGTGGTAGACATTTCAGTGTGCCAACGTTTCGCCAAAGTCACATTTGGCACTGTCAAGGCTTAGAGAAAGTCTAAATTGAAAGAAATGGTTTTATTCCTAAAACTAAATTTTAAGCGTCAGATTAGTTGACGATGATGTGTTAAACAGAACTAAAGAGAAAAATAGAAATTTATTTTTTGTTGATGTTTTTCTTTTTTGTATAAATATATAGACCTTACTTAGATGTGGAATTTTGATAAAGGAATGATGGAGTTTTGATGAGGGTGATATCCCACCTTTCATAAAATATCTAGTTTTTGGAACACTACAACTATTAATTATTTCAGTTGAACATTCTTACATTATACTTTTATGAGACCTTATTGCATTAATTTGTCACAATTGTTAAGCAATTTAATGTTAGGTCAAATCTTTTTAATTTTCATTCAAGTAATTTTAAAATATTGCAGTATTTGTACTGTGCTGTTTGTACAAATATAAAGCAAAGCTATGAAAATAGAACTAATAATATTTAATTTTTTTTCAGTACGAAAAATAATGACCTACCCAATGAATCAGTTTTAGCAATAAAATTTTTAGAACTATATTCTACCTTGAGTGAAATTAATGATAATTATTATAAGAAACATTTAGCTGAAGAAATTGTACATTTACATACTAGTATATCCTCTAATAATTAAAGCATAATGTTTATATTTTGAAATATTCTGTGTGATACATATTTTATATACACAATTCATTATGTAGGTATACAAAATATATTTTATGGTAATATAATGTGTATTATTGTAACTTTCTTTAAAAGTCTTAAATGACTCCACATGACTAAGATGAAGATGAGTTCTTACTTAGAGTGTGGAGTACAGAAAACTTGTTTTAGCGGGGTAACATTCAAGGACTGTTTATCGTCGCTTAAGTCCCTAGGTAAATTCTCATTTTAAATTTTTATATAAAATTTTCTGTTTTAAATAAGCAATAATTTATTTAAACATTTATTATTTCTTGAAATATAAATTTAGACAGTAATTTCATATGTGTTTCTCATTAACTTATTATTTTAATTACTCTGAACCCTATAGATTAAAATGCATGTGTATATGTACAGGATTTCTCCTGAAGTCATTTAAATGAAATTTCCTAGGCAGTGAAAAAGCTATATTTCTGGATTTAATACGGCAGAATTTCGCCGTTTTTAATGGTACTAAAAATACAATGTTTACCCCAATAATTAGTGCCATTGCAATATCTTCAATAAAACTTGACTTTAACACAATTAAAAATAAAAAGTTCTATGTGTAGACCAGAAACAATTAAATAGAACATTCAAACCATTTTGTTGCTTAGTCTGCTTGCAGCTTTTATGATTTTTTGGAATACTTTTCTGAAAAAGAAAATCTGTCACGTACAGTTCTTTCCTATCACACAAACTGGTACTGAACCCAAAGTATTTTTTTCCGATGTGGAAGATCATACATATTAATAAAAGCCATTGCTTTGTTGTTATGTATCCTGGGAATGCCATATCATGCATTGTTGGATTGCCAAGTAGTGTCGACCGCGTACTAATTTTACAATAGATGCCCTTTAACTCATTCGTAGGCAGGTGATCCATAATAATTTTCCGTTGATTTTATTTCGATTCGGCGTAGCAAGCAACCAAATCGGTTTATCGAAGTTAGTAAGTTTTTATCATGATCGGAGATCTATCAAATTGCACTGCCAAGTTGGTAGCAATATCCCCCAGCAAGAAACCATATTGAATATCCCTGAGGTTGAAACCATGTTGAATATGGCTGAGGGTTTCGTGTAGGTAATCAATTAGTTAAATGTTATGATTTTGTCTAGAACTTTGCTGACAAAAAATTGTTTGGGATTTTTGTCTAGGGCTGAGGGAGAACACAAACTTTCGAAAGTCCTGCTAGCACAAAAAATAACCTACTTAATAGAAAGGATAATTTAATATTAAGTAGTAGGATATATGAATTCATTACTCTTATCGGTGACTTTTGCAATGATTGATATTGGGAATGAAAAACACGTTCTGAAATAAAAATAATTGTATTTACTTTCTCACTATATGTATATATATAAATGATCTATCCTAAATATATTATTATTGAAATCAGTTTATAAATATATATACATTATTAAATTATTAGGGTTTCTGTAAAATCTTATCAATCCACATGCCGAGCTTATCCTCATCCTGTAAGCCAACTAAACGTTCATCAACTTTACCATTACGAAACACAACCAAAGCTGGAATAGAACTCACTTCGTATTTTGCAGCTACTTCACCCAAATTATCAATATCTACTTTGGCGAGAGTGATTTTACCCTGATGCTTGGCCATAACATTCTCCAAACGCGGTTCTAACGCTTTACATGGGCCGCACCATCTAAAACATGCCATATTTCTTAATTTTTTTTTAATATCAATAGTCCAAAATTTGCTTAAAAGTTTATGAATATATATATAAATATATATGATATATATATATATATAAATCTGTAGATTATACATAAATTATAAAAATACTTATAAATAAATAAAACTTACGTAGCAAAAAAATCCACAAGCACAGGTTCCTTACTGTTTTCAACCTTTTCTGAAAAATCCTTATCATCCTGTACTTTAAATGTTGCTGGTTTTTGAGAGGTTGCCGTTATTGTTCTAGCGCTGAGCCTTTGTAGAAAATTTCTGTAATGTCCTATTTTTGTCAGTGAATTCATATTTAGAGGAATCAACTACAAATTTTCAGACAAATAAATCAAAAATACGTTCGTGACTGATCACAAATTTGACTGATGAATTGAAAACCAGTGATTAAGATTTCGTTGTACACTTTTGCCATGAGTATTTATCACAACCCCAGCCGGGAAGAGACCGGTTTGTTTGACCCGTACCAACGTTTATTGACGAATTTCCTTTGTTCAACTTTTCCTCATACATTGTGAATCTATCGTTCAAGCGACAAATTAACTAACCAGGAGTCCGAATTGTTTAAACACAAAATTAATGTCGACGCTTGTGACATATTTGTAGTCGGAGTCAAATAACCCTATCGTGTTTTCAATGAGAATTATAATGTATAGATAATAATTTATAAACGCAGCCACTTTAAAGCTTTTCCTCATGTTATAGCTAGAGTTTTATAGCAGGCATAGAATAGTAGCATGTTAGTTATAAATTACAAAGACGATCTTTGTTCCGTTGTTTGTGCATACGGTATTCAAAATGCGGTAATCCTAAACTTACTAAATTTTTTCCATTAGCGGAATCGTTATACTACAAAAAATGTTTAACTACTAAAACTGGTCTCCCAAGGCTAATAAAGAACCTTAATGCAACATTTATGAGTTTCTTCACTTCAAGCATACTTTTTGGGATTAAGCAACAAATTCAGCATTTATCGGCGAAAGTATTACATTTTTGAGTAATTATTTTGGCTCCTATGATTATAAATTAAAGGATATTCACATTTTTTAAAGCTCCGCAAAACTACGTGATATTCAGAATGTGTATAGAATAGATCTGGTGAAACATGTTAAACTAACGGAAATATTAAGGTCGTGTAACATTGACGACAAAGATTTAAGGATCATTTCAAACCTTTATCAACAACAAAAAGCTAAAATCAGAATCAAAACCGAACTGTCTGGAAAAATTAACATCGAGAAGGGAGTAAGACAAGGATGTGTGCTTTCACCCCTACTGTTTAACGTCTACTCGGAGGAGA
>WYDF02266479.1:0-18584 GCA_009867245.2 Adranes taylori
GTTGATTTGATGCATTGTTTACATTTTGTACATATACTTATCATAGTACATATCACAATCTTGTCATTCCCTTAAATCAAAGCCATTCTAGTAAAAAGTTTGGATAATATATACATATATATATTCCAGAGATTATAAAATGATGACAAGAATTCTACATAAATTAGTTTAACTACACATAGCAAAACTTATGTATATAAACTCTAATTGTTTTTAATATGATTGCATAGCTCCTTGACTACTACGGTCAACAATCCATCGAATGTAGTGGTGTCATTTGTGTAATGAACTAAGTTGGTGTGTATGATTGGTAACAATTTGAAATTTTGGGGATGTGTTATGCTGCCAAATGAACATCTTCTAGAAATATTTTCAGATACACAGGGTGTTTTAAAAAAGTTTTACATGAAAAAGTTAACTTTTCTTAAATTGAATACTCTAACATTTGTGCAAGTATCAAAGTAATTTATTCAGAGTTTCTCAAGTTACAATTGTTTTTTGTCAAAAAAATGTGAATTTCATATTGTAAAGTCGCTGTGTTATTGTCAGATATACAGGGTGGTCAGTATAAAAGTATCAACTTCGCCGACTTTGAAGTGATATTTCTCCATTTTCTTAAATGGACCATCCTGTATGTTTTTACAGCAAGTGCTGTAGAATTAATTTTTTTGACAATTCATATGTAATATCCCTATACCTATCTTTAGCTTAAAATTGCTTAAAATTGCAATGTTATACATATTCATTAAGTTAGCGAGAATATTAAGAAAAAGAAAACAAATGAAACTAAGAAAGCAAGAATGCGAGTTGTCAAATTAAATTGTCAAAACTGCAGTTAAAATTGCTTGTTGTGCGTAAAACATGAATTAGTAGATATGATTTTAATATTGGGTGCATCCGAAAGGAAAATGTTTTTGGCGAGAAGAATATATAGGGAAAAATATCCACAAAGGAGACAACTGGAAAAGAGAGTTTTCGAGAAGCTAATGACAAAAGTTATTGAGACTGGAAATGTATGTTACACTAAAACCAAGAGACATAAAAGGGCGACAAATGAAGAAAACGAGTTAATCATTCTATTGCCAATTACAGAAAATCCAAATGTAAGTCAAAGAAGAATCAGTGAAAATACCGGTGTAAATAAAAGATCTGTGCAACGAATTTTTGAAAAATCGATTGCACCCTTACCTTATTTAGTTACATCAGAGCTTACAGAAGGGGATTTTAACAGACGTGTTGTATTTTGTAACTGGGCCAGTCAAAAGTTAGAATAAAATCCATCTTTCTTTATATATTATTTTCTGATGAGGCAACTTTTCACAAGAATGACTCCGTAAACAAACATAATTTTCATTATTATGCAGTTGGAAATCCTATAATTTTCCGACAAGTGACCGGCACCATAGATGTAGCGTCAATATCTGGGGATGGATTATTATTGGCGACTATATTATAGGACCGCATTTTTTCAAAATCATGAACTGGGCCAGTATACTTAAGTTTCTTAGAAAACGAATTACCTCTATTATTGGCAAATATTCCTCCTGAAATTCTGTAAAACATGTCGTTGCAGCATGATGGAGCACCACCGCATAATTCTATTGTTGTACGAGATTACCTTAATAACATGTATCCTGAGAGACGGCTGAGAACTAGTGCTGTAAATCGCCCGGTTTGGTGACCCGATATTATAGATCCCGATTTCTACTTATGTGGATGTGTAAAAGAAATGGTATATACGGGACCTCCAACAACAGCAGAAAACAGGAAGCAGAAGATTATTAACGCTTTTAGAAGCATAACATCTCAACAATTAAGAAGAGTGCACATTGAATTTATAACCAAATAAATCCTTGTTTGCAGCAAAGGGGGCGGGGGGGGGGGCACATTTTGAGCATATGACACCATGCGACTTTCGTAATAGACACTAGAGCTGAACAAGATGATGAAAGGATGGCATTTTGCTGATCTTCATGAGTTCAAGACCTAATTGCTAAATCAATTAAACGTTTATCTAGAATTGAATTTAAGGCTTGCTTCGAACAGCTGGAAAACGCTGGATGAAATGTATTATATCCAAATGCTTTACTTGGAAGGCGACAATGTAAACATTGGGGAATAAATAAATACTATTCGAGAAAAATGATAACTCTGCGTATTATTTGATCCCACGTCGTATAAGTCATTTTCCAGATTAAGTTATTATATTAGCAAAATAATATTAGATTTTGATTGTGTTGTTTCTACAATAACTTTGAGATTATATGTCTTCCACATTAATGCAATTGTTTGCCACTTGCAAATTTTAAATAACCATCAAATGCGTATAATTAATTATAATATTTACCAATCAACATTTGTGTCGGTTGTAATAAAATATAACAAGATATCTTACTTGGAAAATACCAGGACGTATATACTTAATAATATTCTGTATTATTATTTGTATATCCATTCATTTAGCATGAAAGCGGAAAGCGTACTTATGAAAAGAATGGAATATTATTCCTTTATTTGATTATTCTTAACAGTAATCAGCTTTTAATAAAAATCGGAATTATGTTTGAAGAATTTCTTTATTACGATTTTATTTCCGACTACTTTTAATATTTATGGACGAAACATAAGCGAAACAACATAAAAAAATGTAACAAATCGTAATTAGAATTTTATTTGATTTGTTATTCTCTGTTCAAGATATACTTTACCATATAATTGGTAAAGTATGTGTTAGTGAGTTTTAATAATAAAGACAGAAAAATAATTTTCCGTAGAGTAGATAGTTAGACATTTTTATGAAATATATTGTTATTTCTTTAATAACAATTGTATTTAATATATCACAGCTTTCGTGTTTTTTATTTTTTATAACAACGTAGAAAATATTTAAAACATAGAGAAATAGAAATATTGAAATATTTTCGCGATTGCAGTTGCTACTTAATTTTGGAAAATTATTTGGAGTATAGGTACCAATGAATATTCTGTTACTTTATTAACCCATTTTAACCTAAATTATTTAAATTTCTCATAAGTTCATAATTTTTCATTTTTGGGTGTAGTAGGAGGTATTTAAAAGGAAAACTGTAATAATTTTTTTTATAAAAACACGCCACCACCATTTTTCGAACCTAATTCCAACTCTATATGTCGATACATTCTCATCAATAAGATTAGGGGTCCCCAACCCTATGCCCGCGGGCACCATTGCAATGGGATTAACCATCTTTTTTGTTTTTTTTTTACAAACCGACAATCAATGAAACAGGAATACCTATCTGGCACAACAATATGGTGAATTATATGTCTTCCAATTGATTTTAGTGTTCATTCTTAATTTGGCTAAGAAAATATTGCATAAGTTAGTTGTTATTATGGAATTTGTTTGGGTATTTAATTAGTTTGTACGAGCGTCATTTTTATGAAAGATATTTCTAGTTATTCGAAAAGATTTAACTTGTTGCAGCCGTCGACTATATGGAGTGGTTCTAATTTATTTAGACTTGGAAATTTATGATTCGTTTCTTGCAAAATTACTGTCAGTCTTTTGAAGTCTTCCTTAGATGGTCATTGTATCTCGTTTCCAAATTCCTTGATGTTTGTTCTATACCAGGGTTACACATCGCGTGGTAGACATTTCAGATTGCCGACGTTTCACCAAAATTGAATCTGCCATTATCGAGGTTTAGAAAAAGTCTGTAAACTTATTGTGTGATGTTTTCAACATACGCTCTTATTACTCTCCTTGTGTAGGTGTCTATTGTGCCTGGCATCGCGACTAATATCGCGTCTAGACAAGAGATTATTGACGGTGGTCGTACACTGCTTGATTGAATAGATGATGATGGTTGTTGTATCACATAAAAACATTTTTGTCTGATTTATTGTTGGTGTAATTTATCTGTTGGTTTGTTTTCATTGTACGAATGTAATACAAGTGTCCAAGCGCTAGAAATGTTTTAATTATCGTTGCGTTTGTTCATCGTGTTCAGTCGTTTTCTGCTTGCTATCGCTTCCTTGGTAATTCTTTTGCTAGAAGTTATTGTGGTTTTCTGTGGCTATTGTTCTAGAATTTTCGGATGCTCCTCTATGGTTGGTTGAGGAGTTCTACTTGGTAAGGTGGGACGTGCTGAGGTTCTTATTGGCGCTGGTTATGTGTTGAGCTATTCTGGCTTGTATTTTTTTGCTTATCTGATCGACATAATGCGGGGTATATTGTATACTCCTTGGTTTTCTAGTGGGACTTTGTCTTTTTGGTTGGCCAACATATTGCTGATTGTTTTGTTGTGCATTGAATACTGTTTTGATGTCAGTTTTCTTTAGGACCAACGCTATTTTGTCATTAGTTCCCTTTGTTTACGGAAGAGTTGCAAGGACAGTTGGCACAGAGGGTACTGTTTCCGGACATTGTATTTTCTGCTTCGGGTGTAGATTTATGTTTATTTGAATATTAGTATTACCGTTCTTGAGGAGTAAGTAGCGGTTTGTATGCGTTTTCATTTTATATAATTAGTGTCTGCAAAAGACTGTTAGGTTTCTTTGAAATCAGTACATCTACAAATGGCAGCTGATGATCGTTTTCTGCATCCATGGTGAATTCTGTTTTTGGGTTTCAGCGTTAAGTATGCCGAGCAATTTTTGCAGTTACTGATTTCCATGTGATCATATCACAAAATGACGTCTACATAACGCAACCATCGTTTGGCTTTTAGAGGAAACTTGTTCAAAGCTCTTGTTTCAAAATCTTTCATAAAGATATTGGCTATAGGGCTTGGAAGAAGCGAATTCATTGGTGCTCCAAATTGTATTTTGTAGCGTTCTCCTCTGTGCATGAAGTAGACGTTGATAGTACAATGGTTAATTAAATCAATGATGCAACGTAGGAACTTTGTGTTTTGTTCTTGGTATGTCCAATATTTCATCTACGGTGATTGTTCATCTAAAGATAAGCAGAGGAGAATTCTTGAAGAAACTTTCTGATATCAATTTTATTAAAATATGTTATTTTTTTATTAGTTTTAAATGTAGGTAAAGTAATTTAAAATTTAGTTCAAAGTCCTTGCATTCTAGCACAAATCCATAGATAAACCAAAACAAATGTAATTATTATTAATTTGAAGCATGTGTAAATTTCAATATTGATGATGTCACAAGTTCATCAGGCAGATAGACGTATAATAAAATATAACATATTAATATCAAATGCTCACATCTAACTGTATTTTTGTTTTCATTTATTGACTAAACATGTAGATATGTATCTTCGCATTTCATTGAACTGTTTTTTATTATATATAATTTTCTTTCGAATGATGTTGAAGTTAAGCATTTTTTTACTTTATTTTTTATTACTAAAAGAATATAACTGGTTAAACTTTTCACATACTTGTTTGATTTCTTCTTTTATTCATTTTGTCTACATGCTACTAGATTTGTAGATTTGTAGCAAATAAACAAGTTATGTTTTAACGTTGTCATTAAATACCACGCGTCTTATATGTACCTAATTTTTAATCTCTAGAGCTACTGCGATATATCTTAATATTACGAAGTGCTCTAAATCAATTTAATTTATTTTAATTAAATTTAAATATTTAAAAGTTTAAATTATTAATTAATTTTTCAAGTTTAACTTCTTGTTTAATTTAAATTCAATTTTTTATTGTAACATTCTTTCCAAGCTCCCACATTGCTGCAGATTTTCGAATTTATACTCCCAATTGTTTACTCATGTTAGTGAACAAGAATACAACATCGAAGCTAACTATTTTGTTTGTAGGTTGTAGTGTGTGTTCTCAAAGGAATATTAGCTGTATTTTACATATCATTCAGAAGATTCAGTTAAGAATTGAATGTATTTGGCCAAATATTGTCACGTATTTTTTAGGGCGGGGGGTTTCTCTCCGACATGAGATAGGTTAGAGGGGACTTTTAATTTGGGTTAGCGTAGCAATACCCTGCTCACAATTATAGGTACCTGAACTCCTTTGTTATTTTATAAGATAGCCTTTAGTTTAGCTACTTCTAGCAAAGTTATTAATTCCTTGCTGGACTGGGAAAGTTTGAATTTATATCCCCAAGATAGGCTCATTTCATTTAGAATAAAACACTAGCTAGGACCCTTGCTAAGGTGGACGTACCGTCAGATTTGATCGTGTCCTCTTGTGGGTGGATAATTACTATTAACGTCAATAATTAGCGATAGTCGTTAGCTTTACTAATTCAGGCTGCAGAAATAACAGTTATTAAACTTAATTAAATTGTATTGGACGTTAAAAATGTTTACATGCAATCCAATGGCATGCTCATTAATTCCCATACGTAAAATAAAATAATCAACGCTTTGCACTTAATAAAATAAATCAACACTTGAATGAAAGTGACTTTATGATTTGTTGATGTAACTGAACAAATCAGTTATATCAAAGAAATGTTTAACTAGGTACTTTCAGATTTTGCCCCTGGACACAAACTATTTATTTATTATTTTATAGTAACGCACCATTAGCTGAATTATTTTTTATCCTTCTTTAAGCTTGACCTTGTTCAACCAACCTGTTACTAATTAAACTCGACTTTACTCTATTCATGAAACTTATACTCAAGTTAATTTATCTGAATTATTCCTAAAAATATTAGTGTTAAGTACAGCGCTTCATTAGACGAATGAATAATAAAATACTTAATAAATTTATGATCGCATTTTAGACATTATTTTATTTTTTATTTAATTATTATTTCAATATTATTTTATTCCGGATTATTATTTCGCTACTTAGTTGGCCATTACGACGTTCGGCGGACGCCCGAATGTACTATCTCTTCCTGCTGTGGTTGAACCGTTTTTATACATCTTAGGTTCCCTTCTAAATACCGATATGCATATTTTATCGTCATGATTAATTTGTATCTCATTAGCGCATTCTAGATTTTCTCTATAACACCTTTGCGACATCGGTCAATGGACTTTGTTTCCATGCACAGCTTCTGTGTACAATGGATTTATTTAAGATGTAATTAATTAGCATAGGGTATAATCAATAACTAATATTTATCTTCGTACTTTGATCATAAAATAAATCTATAAGTTACCCGATCCCTTATCTAAAATCTTATTTACAATGCTAAACCTTTCACGGTGTCTAATTATTTTAACGTATTCACCTTATTGGTGAGTACTTAATGCCCAATCCTTTTACATCAACCTAAACAGGAACGTGGACAAATCTCCACGTTACATTATTATGAAAGGCGATGTGTCGCAGAATCAAATGAACTGGTGATGGGTCTTAGAGGAGTATTTTCCTTGCGATTTTTGGTAATCCATAAAACGGGTAGTTTCATGATTTTTTGCGTGGAATTTGTTTGTCGACTGTTTATACAACTTTGAGTTTCGTTTTTCTAAGCTTTAAGTGTTTTCTATGTATCTGATGGGGTCCCTACTTATTTTTACGTAATTGTTGTCTTCCAGTAAGTAGTTTAGGTTTTGTTCAACATCGGAGATGTTCATGATTACTGTTGTGTTTCTTTTATCAGCATGTAATAGCACGATTTCGTTGTGGATTCTTAGTTGCTTGAGAGCTATCCCTTGAGAGCTATGCTTCATCTTTTTTTATGTTTTGTTCTAGTAATTTTGATTGCTCAGTACGTGTGCTATCGTCTCTGTGAGTTCTCCTGTTTCTATTTTGGATAAATTTGTTATGGTATTTTCTACGCTGCATATTTTACTTTCTAAAAATTCTGACACGTTTAGTCCTGGGTCATCACCGTTACCCTTTGAAATATTTGGAATTACTTCACAAACATTAACCCAGTTTTCATTAAAATGGTAGCGGTACATTGGCTCTGACCAATGCCTGAAAGCTACTCATGTTATGAACATGTACTCCAAGTCATTGTTAAGCAGTTGAACTAAAATGAGAAGTAAGTGACATGTCAACAGCGCAAGTAATCGATAAAATTGTGAACAAAGCTTTTTCAATTGTTTTAAGCAATTTAGATTTCTGTATTTGTTTATATTTATATCTTTTCATACTTATATAACAAACTATTTAGCTAGTGTATTGTATAGATAATTTCTTTGGAGTAAATTTTCTCGTATTTTATAAGAAGAGAAAGCAAACAACAGAAATAGATATAAAAAAATAACTAATGAAAACATAATTTTAGAATTAATGTATATGGTTAAATTTATTCTATAAAGAAAGCTTTATCAATTTTAGCGCAATTCTAAATATGTTTTTAATAAACTAATTAAATTATAATAACTCCCATTTTATTAAAGCTACTGCCTTTAGATGAATCACTTATATAATATATTTTAATCAATTCGACGTTCTATTTTAATTAATTAAGGTTTATATCGGAGGAAGGTCTTTAATACCTACATAGCGCTAATACCTGTAAGTGTGCGTAATTTTCCTTGGCTTCTTAGAAAATTGAAGTAAGTTGAAAACAAGCACAAATAAGAAATCTATAAAGCGCGAATGCATTTTTTTCTTATTCGCTTGTCTGAACTTATTGAAGTAACAAAAAAAAAACGTATGACTCGAAAATAAATTAATATTTCAAATTAATATTAGATATGTATAAATTGCATTCTATTTCCATTCTATAAATGGAAATATGTTATCATTTATAATATTAATACCATCAACGAAATGCTTCAAAAAATTATTCTTTTTAGAAGGTTGATTTCTTATGAATAAAAGCAAAGATAAAAATAAATGTATGAATAAATGTATAGATATAAATGAATAAAGATAAATACAAGAAATAAATGAATATAAGTAAATGAAATGGTAAATATAAAAATAAATGTATAAAAAATTTTTACAGACATTTATTAAAAATCAGATTTTTTAATAACTCAGCTAATTGGTTTTGATTTATATATTTATTTGGGTAAATTAAAATTCATGTCTTTATTAAACTTTATTTATTTGAGAAGGTACAATATCTAGTGACATATATTAGCTCAGGGTTGCTAACATTAGGCAACAACATTCAAAAAGCTAATGAATTTGAAATATAATTTTAATTAGATCTAATTTTAATTGTCTGTGACGTTTCATTAAATCACCAAAAATTACAAGCCAAACTTCATTGTAAATACATGCCTCAAAATTCAAGTGCGTTAATGAGATTTATAATAACCTAATTTTCTATATTTACATTCCACTCATGTACGATACACATTTTATGAAATCAATATTAATGTTATGTGCCCACGGGACACGAAATTTTTATTCAAGCAAGTTAGTGTAGGCACCCCGCTTATAACACGTAATAGTATTTAATTTCAAAAATTTTATTTACTTCTATTTTTATTTCGAGAAATTTTTTTCAAAATTAAATTTCAGTATTAAGCTATGTCTGAAAGTAAGTTAAAGGTTTCTTAAAAGGAGAAAAGGTGTCCGACTTTGCAAAAAGTCTAAATTTAAATGAGACAACAGTTAAAAAAAAATTTAAAAATAATTAAAACATTAAGAAAAAAATTAAAAAATAGAAGATAAATTTAAAAAAATTAAAACAACAAAAATAAAAAATAAATAAAAAATATAATTAAAAAATATTTAAAAAAATAAATAAAAAATAAATTAAAAAAATCAAAAATTATTGAAAAAAAAAAAAATTATAAAAAAATATATTTAAAAAAATCAAAATATATAATTAAAGCAAATAAAAATTATTTTTTTAAATATTTAAAAAAAATAAAGGCAAAATTAGAATTGCAATTACCGCAGGACCATCGATGTCCGCAAAATATGCAATCCCGTTTCAGTGCTCCAATTATGGAGGATATGGAAAAGACACTTAGTATTTGGATTAAAGATTTTTGTACAAAAAGGACTCCATTGGACGGTGATGCCATTGGAGAAAAAATTAGCAAGCACCTTAAAGAAAGTGGAGAATCCGCTGTAAACCCAGACTTGGAAGTAAGGGTTGGTTTGAAACATTTAAAAAAAACGTTTTGCAATTCATAGCGTAAGAATTTAAGGAGAATCCGCGTCGACTGACCATGAGGTAGCCAAAACGTATCTAGAAAAAAGTCAAAGGATAATTGAAGAGGAAGCATATACACCACACCAGGCGTTTCATGCCAATGAGACTAAGGTTTGGTGGAAAAATGTCCAAGGACTGAGGACCTTTGTATAAATAAAAGAAAAAAGTACACCCGGTTTGAAAGCATTAGAAGTTCGCATAACCTTAGGTTTGTGTACCAATGCTTCGACGGAAGTAGTGACAAGGCATTTGGTAATTTATAGGTCTTTAAATCCCCGTGCACGTAAAGGCGTAAATAAAAACACTTTACCAGTATAAACACAAAAGCTTGAGTGACTGTAGATTTATTTAAAGACTAGTTTTTCAACAGTTTTGTGCCGGAGGTTGAAAATTATTTAAAGCAAAAAGCTTCAAGTTGCTATACTAGTAGATAACGGAATTAAGTAATGCCAGCGGAAGTGGATTTTGTACCGCCGAACACTACTTTGTTGATCCAAGGTATTATTTATATCTTTAAGAATAAACATATTAATTAATATATTTAATATTTCATGCGTAATATGGGAGGGTTTGTTGGTGAAAGGTGTTTTAAAAGTAGTACTTTTTAGATTGGTTAATGGATTATTGAAATTTTCGAAGATTTATTATATGGCATGTGTCAGCATATACATACATCATGTGAAACATATATCAATATAAACAATTTTGAAAAATAATATTTTGAAATTTGGAAATCCTATAGAGTGAACCGAAAAGAAAAAAGTGTGAAACGGAACAAAAACAGATACGAATTTGCATAGGTACCATAACAGGAGTTGTTGGACAATAATCCAACATCCCTTGTGTCTTTCCATTTTTAACTGACGACACCATTCGTATCCTCGCGTGATACCACCTCTCTCTTTTTAAGTTTTACTACAAGGACTTCTTTAGGAATATCCTTTTTGTTTCTCCTGAGTACTCCGACAAGATGTGTCTCTTTATTAAGGAAAGATTTGGCTAAGTCGTAGCAAGTGAACTCTATGTATACAGTTCTCGCTTCACCAACAAGTTCTGAACATGTTCTGTTCTTGACTCACATTTTTTGCTATTACGACTTCCCGTTCTCCTGTAGCACATTTTCCTGCATATATTTTAAATGCCTAAGTTTAACCGTCCTTGGAGCACAGTTCAAACAGTTTTATGCCATAGCGATGTGCTTTGTTGGGTAAATATTACCTACCAGCCAGGCGCCCCCTCTAAGGTACTAGACGATATCTTCACTAGGATAAAATAGAAATTGAAATTTCATTTGTAGTGTTTCAACTGAAGGCTGGGTCTTACCAAATCGTTCTCCCTCTTGAATTGTTTCATTCTTGTTAAAGTGTGACATTTTCGACAATAACTGATATTGTTTTCTTGACATTATGAAACGAAGAATGTCCTGTCGATAGATGCCTTGAGTTGCGCAATAATCAGGTAGCGCATTAAGCCTCACCAAACCCATCCAAAATGTCAAGCTCCGATTTTTTTTATTTCTCCTGAATCTTTTAGCGTCCATTTATTCAATTTAGCATGCCTTTTATATTCATTCGAACATCTGTTCTGCAAATCTATTTGTTTCTGTGACAATCAAATTTATAACATCATCATCAACGATCTAGAAGAATGCTTCAGCTGGAGTGATGTCGTTTGATAGATCTTGACTACGGAAATAATTTATGTCGTCCAAAATATTCATTCTAGCTGGATTTCCTTATGTCATCATCATATTGTATTATATCTGATCCACCTCTATCAAGGGCCATTTCTTGCAGATCATTTCAAATGTCAGCATCGTCCACAACAAATTCTTCTTTTTTTATAGTTCAGCTTGTGTTAAAATTCGACATATTAGGGAGTATAGAGTTCACCAGTTTACTCAAAAGTTTTCATGGAACAATAATAACTGAAATTTGTAGCACAGCGCGTACTATGTAGGTATAAGTAATTGGGTAGCAATAGCGTTTGACTTCAAAGAAAAACAGGAGGCACTAACGACTTGGCACATGCTTAGACTTCGTGTAATGCAGAAACATGTGCCTATCTCATACAGAATGACGTAGCCTTGATACGTAAATATATATGTATTTTTCTTAGGAGGTTTGTCATTCATATGTGAATGACATTTTAAAACTTTTCGTAAATAAACAAAATTAAGCACAATGGATAAAAAATTACTACCAACTGAATGTCTTATATTACATTATTAACTATTGTAACGTAGAGATTTGTCCATCTTCTTGTTAAATTTGAGATTAGTAAGATCGAAAATGCAATATTTATAAAAGATACAAGAAAATCAGGACGCATAGACCTTGTGAAGTGTTATTAACAGTAAACATGTTGCATGCTAGTGGAAAGCCCGGCAAGTAATAATTAACATTTAGAAAATCATTCAAGTTTCTATGTAGGAAGTTTCATTTAGCGTGAATACATTTTAAAAGCATGTTAATTAGTTCAGAATTACAATATAGAAATAGATTAAGTTCCGACGGAACAAGATTGTTTCCGATGTGATTAGCTCTCAAATTATTGGCAGAAATGAATATTTAGGAGGTGTGGCTTAAGGAAAGTCAGGGACGGTGTAATAACATTAAATTGAGTGTATCTTGTATTAGCACTACCCGTGGATAGCAGAACGCCGCTATGTCAGTGTGTAAGTGAGCAAATTAATTTAATTGGCAATTGATTGATAATAAATGAATAGATGCTCTGTGGGGTTTACTGTTATTGCTATCATAAGCACACCTGATTTGATTGACCTCAATTACAATAAAAGATAATTAATTTGATAGCAGTATAGACTCTCAAGTGTAATACATTGACTAAATGTATTTTTAACCAGAAGAGCGAAATAGCGAAGATTCTAGAATGTGTTAATTAGGTACAAATTACTTATGACAAAAAATATGCATATCGATAAGTGTAAGGGGATTAGTATGTATAAAAACGATGCCCAGTTCTAGTATAGGGATAGTAAATTCGGGCGTCCACCGAACGTCGTAATGCCCAACCGAACGTCGTTTCGGAATAAAATAATAATAAAGTCAAAGTAAAAAATAAGGTCATGTATAATTAAAGTGTGATCATAAATTTATTAAGTATTTTATTATGCTTTCGTCTAATGCAGGGCGGTATTTAGCAATAATATTTTTGGGAATAATTCAGAAAAATTAATTTGAGTATAATTTTGATGAATTAACTTAAGTCGAGTTTGATGAATTAACTTAAGTCGAGTTTAATTAGTAACAAGTTTGTTGATCAACGTAAAGCTAAAATAAATATAAATAAATAATTAAGATAATGGTGCGTCAGTCTAAAACAATAAATAAATAGTTTGTGTACAACAGCAAAATCTGTAAGTACCTATTTTAACATTTCTTTGATGTACCTGAACAAATCATAGTCACTTTTATTCAAGTGCTGACATATTTCATTAATTCCAAAGCGTTGATTATTTTATTTTACCTATGGGAATGAATCAACATGTCATTGGATTGCATATAAACATTTTTAACGACCAATACAATTGGATTAAATTTAATAACTGTTTCATTTGTGCTGCCAGAATTATTAATGCTAACAATCATTGTTAGGTGTTGGCGTTACCAGTAATTATTCAGCCACAAGAGGCACGCTTTAATCTGGAGGTACGTCCACCTTAGCAATGATGCGGCTTAATGTTTTTTTATAACTTAAGTGAGGTTAACTAGGGGTATTATAAAGCAAACTCTCTTCGTCAACCATTCAATTAATAACTTTCGGTACTTATAATTGTGACCAGCGGATTGCTACGCTAACCCATATAAAAGTCCCCTCTCAACCACGTCACGTCGTAGAGAACAATCCTCCGCCCTAGAAATAACGTGACACTATTGCAATTTAGGAACCTATCTACTGTGTTATAGGAGCGTTAACCCACCTGTAATTATATTACTTTAAGTTCTTTTCTTGTATCTATTAAAGGCTATACACTATTTTTTTCAGGCTGATCGCACATAATACGTATCTTAACAGTAAAATGTTATTCATATTTATTTGTTTCGTAAATTCAAACCATGTCGCTATATAATTTACAGTATCAAGATTTATTTATAAGCAAACAAGGTTAATAAACATTCAAAAAGAATCATTATATTTCATTTTGTGCTTACATATTATATTACCTACTTATTATTGAAATAACATGTTTGCTAATGATGTTTGTTCTTAACTAGCAAATATCTTTTTTATGTCATTTAAGTTCTATGCGGAATTTTAATTACTAAAGTAATTGCATCTCATCTTAAGATTAGATCTTTGAACAAAAACACTTGTACTTAGGTAATATAACATATGCATATGTTTTTAGTGACATAAAAACTATGAAATTCTAAATGAATACATTTTGCGTTGAGTTACTTTAAAGAGATTCTTAGCCATTATTAGCAAAGTTACTTCATTGAATTTTGTTTTAAAAATTACTGTCAATTCCTACTTTAAATATAAAGTTGCTTATCTGAAATAATTGGTCGTAAATGTTTTTTAGGAACTCGAATTATATTATATACAATCAGCTTGTATACTAAAACACATAATCTATCCTACTTTTGTTTTATTATTTTTAGTCAAATTATAGTAATATTTTAATATGTTAATTCTTAAAATAGATTATTTTGTTATTTAAAATATTTTCAAAAATACTGTAAAATGTGGAATGCTTTTAGGTATTTATTTGTTTATTGATTTCAATTTGCGTTTGCTGTTTCATTTTAGTTGAATTACTCATAATGGAAGGAGCGTCGTAGAGCCATGCACTTACTGCCTCCTACTAATATATTCAATTTTATTAACATATAAGTTTAAACAATACATTTCCAAATACATATTTCTTATTTATAAATCACTAGGCGAGGTTCGGGTACTTGCGGTTCTACACCACCTAAACCTAGGTACAATGGAATAGAAAAATGAGGATCTATTTAGCCTACAAGCTAAGTAAATCCTGTAGATGTGATGGTTTTACATATTTCCTTTCATATTTCTTACATCGTTCATCACCTACAATCGCCCTTCAGCGAAGTTAAACAAAAGTCCAACAACATAACCTACAATTTTTCGAGATGCTTTAATTTGATTTGATGCGTGAGTGACCACATATTTAAACTTTTTAAATATCATGGCACATTTTAAATATCAAATATCATACCTTCGAGCATTATACTGAGTATACATTATTATATAGTTCTGCAGCTAAATGTTCGTTTAAAAAATATTGTTTTGTGTATAGATGATGAAATTAGACCCTTAAAGCGTATATTAAGATGATGCACGTCATTTGTAAATAATATTTTATCATATAGATAAGGAGGTGAGCCGATTTTAATAATTTTGTAAAGAATATATGAGTTGTGTTTCTTTCCGATCATCCATATTTAACCAACTTAATTAAGTCTGTTAATTTTTGCGACGCATGATCATACTTTCTCATCACTCTTAGAAAGCGAATAGAAGTATTTTGCGCTATTTGAATACAACAGACCGTTTCTTGATCCAAGTAGAGATGATATAACGATGAACAATAGTTAAAAGACGACAACACTAATGAACCACACAGTAGTTGCTTTGTTATTTCGTTGAGATATTGTAACGATGAGAACTGATTGACGTATTAAATTTTCGAGATTCTACTGTAGATATTTCAAATAGATGGAATTATGTTTAAACGAATAGAAGTTAGTAAATCAATCTAGTCGATTTAAGATTATATCTAATTAGCATTCAAATTTCAGTCGTTCCATCATTAAATGCATTCTGAAAGAATTAAATTTATTTTCAATGGGTAAATTAAAAAAAAATATTAATAGTAATTCTAATATACGACCAGGTGTTTAGCTAAGGAACTAAACACGTGCACTCTCAATCTTACGGGTTTGTCCATCTGAGCGGACTCAGAGCTGAAAGATTGCAAACTGTCTGCACAAAAAACCTATATTAGTAGACACGCGCAGCGCAAGACTCAAATAATTAGAAAACATCGCTTAAAATAATCGCGTTCGAAATAATTGACGCTTCAATGTGAATTGAATATTTATTATTTTATTTTGACTAAAGAAGCTGAATATTTTTCAGTATATTTATTTTATTCAGTACATTAGTCAGTTGTTATCACGTTTACATTCAAATTCAAAATAAAATCTTTTATTGGAAAACACAGTTTTACGCGAGTTTATTAAACCATGGGCGTGCTATGTTTTATTACATTGTTAATTAGCCAGTTCCTGTTTAAAGAATCTTTTATTTTTAATAACATTTCTGTAAGTCATTGGCTAGTTTTATATTTATTTCCGAATTCGCGGGAAACTAAGCTCTATGTGTTTAAGTTTTTTTGTCAACAGAATGTTCTTAAATCAATATTTATTTTATTGAATTGCTAAAGTCGTAAATCCTCTATAATTATTGTTTGTGTAATAATGAATAGTTTGTTGATAATAGAGATTTACAACTTAATGGGGTTTCATTTGTATATTGTTACTTATAATAACGCGTTTTCAGGTCGTGGGCCGTACTTGCTTATTTAAAATTGATTTTCAATTCTAAACAGACAAGGGTATACAATTTAATGTAAAATATCCACGTATGAGTTAATTAATTTCCCTAATAATTATTAAACTATTGTTTTAGTTAATTACGTCCAATTTAATTAGTAAATCTTCGCACTAATTTGTACTCTGAATCTCGAATGGATTAAGCGTGTTTTTGCAATAGCGTAGCAGTCTGTATAAGCTAGCTTAGTTTCGTGTCAGATTTTAACCGTGCCATATTGAGTATAGATACGTATGACTTACGGTTTGACTAGAGGCGTTAGTTATAGCAATATTTTTTGATGTAGGGGTTCCCTACAATTGAGGCGGGTTACTTGAGTTGTAATTAATAGTGATTAGTTTATCAATAGTGAGTGGTCATAGTTCTTTTGTTTCTTCTTAGTGGTGATACTTCTTAAGTTTTCAATAACTAATTGTTATAATAGCCAACACATCAACTTTCATAGTTTGGAATGACCATTTTATATTAATAAACTTTTTTGGAAATAGTCTTCCTAAGGCACAATATGTAGCTATAAGAATCATAGCTTTGTTCACTTGAGATTGAATCTTATATTGTAAACTTATAATAATTGCGAAAATTAAAGATGGAAAATTTTAGTAACGCATGACAAAAGCCCTGGTTTCGCTGTTCTGTGTACTTGTCAGAGGTGTAAGGCAAAACGTGCAACTATATATTTTATAATATCGCTGTAAACGAATTTATGTAATAATTTTTAATGATTGCCGTGTCAATCATCTACTATCCTGAAGCTTATAAATGTATGTATTTTTACCAATATACCATTAAGGCATAATTGGCTAATATTTATGATATGTGATAGTAAAAAATTAACAGTTATATCGTAATAGGTAGTTGAATGATCCGACAACCAATATATGTAAAAGTTATTTTACGTAGTATTTGTTCTTGATAAAATACTAATCAAATTTTTGGAAATAGTATTATAACGTCGAAAATATTAGAAGTACTCAACTCCTTTGATTCCACTGTAGAGACACTAGATATTTTAAACAATTATAGGTTAAATGTTAAAATATCTTGTTACGTTTTTTCTGCTATATTTATTTTATGCATTTCCAATATTCAGAAGTGGTCTAAAACATGAAAAAAGATAAATTCTATGAAATAGTGTATAGTTTAAAGTATTATCGTTTATTAATCCAATTAATTGTAGAAGTTTGTTGTAGAACATGTAATAATTGTATTTACCATTCGCGAGTAAACTAAGCCAGAAACGCGTGAATTATTTGCAGAGCAGGCGGTCACTAGTGCATACTTCAAAAGTGCAATAAATGCAGGTGCATTTTGTTGGCAAATGGGATAAAATTGTAGAAGCGTAATGAAGTACCAACAGCCAAGCGGTAAAAGAAATTGTGTTTGCCGAAATACACCAGAGCCGTACGACCAAAAAATCCGCGTCGCTTTTTTGTGGCAGAACTAGAGTGGGAAAATTGTAAGCTAAAGATAGTAATTGTTTTGGTAACAGAAGAAAATGAGATATATTTTTGGCTAGAAATGAGTAAAAGCCGGTGATTCCATTGTCTAGGAGAGTCCGCTCTATTTTCTGCGTATATATCGTAATAATGTACGGAAGGGGCGACACATTTTGAAAGTCAGTTTTCAGATCTTAGAAAGAAGCACCTACATACATCGTTATTTCTTGAAATATCTTAGAACAATTTTTAATAATAATGTAATTTTCTTAATTATAATTAGAAACTAAAATTATGTTACGAAAGTTATGAATCCAGTTTAAAGATGTAAGTTAATTTATTTTTATATTATCTGAGTACAGTAAATTTTCAAACATCTTTAATTGCGTATTAATATTTGTCAGTAATTTAATTCAAAGATTTATTTGTTATCTAATCATCTTGGTTGAACTCTTAAACTAATAGCTTATTAACTATTTTTATTCGCTATTAAATAATTGTTGTGAAGTTTACTTACTACGGAAACATGTTCCAATC